>JAPKLW010005312.1:0-21587 GCA_026898455.1 Plectranthus barbatus
CTTGTCGATTGCGTATACTTGCGCATAGTTCTGTAGTTACCCTGCTGAAGCACACAACAGCACTGCAATTCTTCTTCGGGTTCGCTTCAGTATTGCTGGGAAACTGCCCCTGCTTATGACTCCCACTCACATGCTTAGCAATCGTGGAGATCTGAACTTTGTCCTCTTCTCTCAAGTTCCTCTTCTCTCGAACTTTGTCCTCTTCTGTCCTGCTGCCCATACTGCCTCCTCAGATTATCACCCCCATTCCCTTGATTCGATCCTTCTCCTCGCTGCTCAAATCCAGGAACTGCGTGATATGACTGTTCGGATCTTCATTAGGTTTCCCTCCGAATTGATTCTTCTGTACCATCTGAGCAAGCTGGGGTGGGATCTCGAAATGAGTAGCGTCAGTCCGCAAATTGAATCCATCAGTAGATAGATTCTCCCCTCGAAGGTCGGAACAGATTTTGAAGAGGATTTCTCCTTTCTTCTCTACGCTCCCGTTCCCTCGCATTATTGTTAACTTGGGCTCGGACTTCTTCCAGCTGCCTTTGCAGATTCTAGATCAGCTATCTATCATTCCTTTGATCTTCCTCAGCCATGTCTTCTTTCAGTACTACCTGTGCTGCCTGTTCTTGTATTTTCTTTGCCTTAGCCCTTGTAATCATGCACCACCTGCACCAACAAGAACTAGAATTAAGTAACTATATAATAAATCTAGACTACCAAGCTCGTAAATCCCCTAATATCAAACAACGACCTACACCTTGAGTCCCCGGCAACGGCGCCAAAACTTGATGCAATATTTTTATCAAGTAAAAATTATCGAACACGAAGACTCAATTCGCCCGTTGTTTAAGTAAAAGGGATTGATTATGGAACTTAATATCTAGACGCGATAAAATGACTTTGAATGATCAATTCTAAACTACCTAAAATTCTAAAGATTAATGTAACAATTAAATAAAATACCAAACAACTGCCTTAAGATTACCAAAGAGAGAATAGTTGAGGAACATTGGATGGATTGGGGTAGATTATGAATAAGCTTGGATTTGCTAATTTTATGAACCAATTTCAATAAGATGATTTGGGTCAATTCACATAACTCTAGTTATTACCCTTAGTACCGGTGCAACAACCGTAGATTAATCTCAATCTCAACCTAAGTCTAGGTTTATTAATCTCGATTAACTCCCAGAAGCTCAAGAATTTAATAACCTAGATGCCAATTCACCTATCTTCTAAGTGAAACAACACCTAATTATTATTACAATCTCCTCTAATTATCAAACTTATCAAGTTAGTTCATTGAGGCATACTTTCCAACACATGGTGATCAAGCATGAAAGGAATACACATTCAAATCCGCAATAATAATCAAACCCTTGAAAACATCAATTACTCAAATCCAAACAATATTCAAATCAATCCCAATCACATCCAAATCCTTAACGATGAGTTTAGCTACTCATGAATATAATGAAAAACATAAAAATCCTAATTTGAATCATAGAAGAGGAAGAGAAAACAAGAAAGCTTAGTGTTTTTAAGATGAGTCTTCAATTCTAGCTTCCACGACTTCCTTCCGCCTTCGATTCCCAGCCTTGAGACGTGAAATTCGCTCCTTTTTCGTGCCTTTTTCTCTCTAGGGTTTTCAAAAATCGAACCCTTATTTTGTGACACCCCTTGGCCTTTTATAGTTGAGAAATCCGCAGCCCCAACAATTCGATCCCGAACGGGATCTCCCTTTGAAAATTTCCATCCCGAACGGGATTCACTTCGCCCTCAGCTACAATTTTGCTCCAAAACTCGAGTTTCTAGCACGTTTTATGTCCTGCACACTCAAAACAACTCTAGAACACCAAGTGAAGGAAAATCCATGAAAAGAATAGATATGTGTGTGATTTGTGCACCTAATCCTCATCAAATCATTCAATTCATATTCCAAAAATAGTACAAATTACGCACATATCACTCCATTCCCAGGAGAAGGTTTTGGAGTGCTCGTGCTCAGGTTTCTACAGGTTCTGCTCCTCGGGACTATGAGCTTTTAGCACCCAAATTCAAGGTTGGAGCTCGTTCCTCAGCCAGTTTTGCAAAACAAATTAGATTTCTTGTTCCAAGAGCCCCACGGTGGGCGCCAAATTGTTGAGGTTTATTTTGTGATGAAATAAGGACCCTTGGTGTTTATAAAATATAGGAGAAAATAGCTAAAGAACAATGAAATAATGTAATTATATTATGAAGAATAATAGTGAATATTGAGATTTGTAGAGTACTAGTGTAATATGGGAAATATCATGCTAAAAATGACCTAGAGACTCTTCTTTTATAGTTGAAGAGAAGCCGTTACAACCCTAAAAAATTTAAGAGGTGGTTCCAACTTTCTCGGAGATCGTGGTTGGAGGTTACTGGCTGCGTCTTTTTCAGAGGTTGTTCAGCTAGGGTACCTGTTAGGTGTTGATATAGAATCCCACCTTTAATTTGATGTTTTGATGTGTCAAGAACTGAATACCAAGGTTAGTCGTTAGAGTTATTACTTCATGTAATCCGTGTATTGGTTAATCGAGTTGTAATAGTTTTTGAGGACAAAGCTTTCAGGACCCTAGGGTCCGAAGAAAACTGTGATGACAGTTCAAGAAGTGACATGCGAAGAAAACTGTGAAAAGATTTTTATGAACTAGCATAGAGAAAACTATGCAGACTGTTTTAAACTGTCAAGGAGGCAACAACGATGAAAATCATGGACACAGTTTTTATAGAGAAACTATCGGGAGGCACTCACAGTTTCAAATTAGCACAATTTTGCATCAAAGGGAACACGTGAAAAACAAGTGGCAGAACGATCATAAAGAGCATTGAAGACTCAATGATAAGGAACAAAGAGACACTCAGTTATGACTGCAGTACAATGTTGTTCAACTCTGACACAACAGGACAAAACTGTCTCTGCAAAAGTATAGCAGTATTCAGAAAAAGACAGAGGAGCAGGTCTGCTTTACAGAAAAGTATGACCATTGATTGGACACAATTCGAATTGTCTCTACCGGCAACTTCCTGAAGAATTCAACTATAAATAGAAGAAGGACCAGAGACACAAGATATACAATGCTTACAAACCTTGCCATTACTCTACCGAATTTAAAGCTCAAGCATTAAAAGTTCTCAAACGAGAAGGAATTAACTCCATGGTTCATTTATTGAACACTAGGCATTATTGCTTATAGAATCATCTATGATTCACTGTGTGACCTAGAGTACACGAGGATTAAGTCTCTCGACTTAGTCTATTTTCTTGGTGTTCTTACTTTTCAAGTAAGAACATAGCAACTTGGTTTTCAGTTGAGGAACAAGTTCTTACGGGCTTTCGCCAACCTTCGTGCGTTCTGGGAAGAACTCAACCATCCATCAACTGGGGAAGGAGAAAGGAGGTTTGTCCTCAATCCAATTCCGACGATTGCCAGTTCCGAGAAGACTTCGAGGTGCTACCAGGCTTCGAGGAACTAAAGTAGTGAAGATCATCTACCTAGGCGAGTGATCCAACTTGCTGCAAACGGTGGTTTTCGTGGTGATTGGCTATAGATCATGAGGAGTGTATACTTGATAACTGTAAAATACAGTGGCAAATAATATTTTTTTACACCCTAAGGTGGTCGATCCCACAGGGACTGTGCAACGAAAAATTCAAAGTACTAGCCACGATTCTTAGAACATAGAAGTTTGAGGATTTCAAAAAAGGGGTTATGTTTTAGAAATTAATTATGACAACGCGAGAAATTAAAGGGTTTTGATAACAATAAAGGGAAACACAGATCCTAGGGCAGATAATCTAATATAAACATGCAACATCAATCAACTCAGCAATGGGGAAAACATAGATTTTGATGGATTAAATTCCTTGGTCCGACAATTTAAATCCTAGATTATTAATTAGTGACTATCTCCTCTCGGTCTCAAGAACACCAAATTAATCAATCTCATAATTATCTAATTATTCCTATGTAGGTTTCTTTCTTTTGAGACAGAAAACAAATATAATTAATTCTCTCTTCCTGTGAATAATTTCAATCTCTCGATCCATCAATTATTAACTATAAACCTAGATCTCAATTCAACTCTCGGTCTTTCTTTCAATCTAGATTATAAAATTAAATCAGAGAATTAATCCATGCTCAGAGAGTTGATATCAATTAACAAGCATCAGAAAAGAAATCATAACCCTAGAACCTATTTAGGGTTCTGCCCACAAAATATGACTAGAATTAAAGCAAACATATTACTAATGAACTTACAAATAAAGAGGAACCTTGAATGTCTTGTAAAAACTCAAAAGCTCAATTATTCTAAGTGCAATAATGCTGAAAAGATAGATAAATTTTGTGCATAATGAGGTCCTATTTATAAAGGAGTGAAAAAGACCTAACTAGGTATTGGGCTAACACAGCAAAAACTGCCAAAACAGGCAAAAATCTCCATATCGAGCCTCTCTGTCGATCGATAAACAGGCTGTCGATCGACACAACCTCCAAGTCGAAATCCAGGTTGAATTTGTGTCGATTCTGCAACTTTGTACTCCCTGTCGATTGACAGGGATGCATGTGTCGAGCTCCTTCTGTGCAGTCTCACAATTTTGGCCATATCATGTGATCCCGAACGCCGATCGACCCAATTCTAGTTGCGTTGGAAAGCTAATTCAAAGATCTTTCTATTTCCATGCTCCATTAGCTCGGATTCCACATGTGGAAGAATTCGTGACTGTTTCTTTGAACATCATTGTTGGTCCTTGAGATTAGAGTCGTCGTGGCAACAATAAGATATACACGAAGTGCAGCGGAATAAAAATTAGCGTTTACTTGTAAGTAGGTTATTCTTAACTAAGGGTTTTCGGTTCAAGTTTGCTTAAGTTACTTTTAGCAGTTATACTCTAGCAACTCCGTTGCTAGGTTAAATCATTGTAGCTCAAAAATAATAGAACAGTAATCAACAAGAGAACTCAAGGTTTATAGTGGTTCGATCAAATGATCTACGTCCACTCCTTAGCCGAATCGCTAAGAATTTCACTAAGAAAGTATACGGTGTAAAAAGAGTTGCTTCTCCTGTAAAGCAAGCAGCCGTCGTCTGGTCTGTCTGCTCCATGGCTATCTTTCGACTCTGAACCTTTCAGGTGTGGCTTCGGCTGAGTCAAGGGCGCACCTTCGTAAAACTTGCTATTACCACCTGTGGAAGATTTTAAAGTTCCTTCCGTACTATCCTTCGTTTTCGGCCTCAGTGCCCGTTCTAATCAATTTCCTTTCGAGAAACTGACTGCTGGATACTTTTTATGACAAAAGTGATCCCAATGATTGAAGATTCTTGAATCCTTTCAAGAATTTCTCAGTTGAGTGTCAGATGTGTGGTGGAACACTTAAGACGTTGAAAGCTTTTTGGTATCTCGGTATTATGCCTCTCAACTGAACTGCTCTCAAGGTTTTTGTCTCTTTTTGGAAACTTTTGTACGTGTGTTTGCGTTAGAGAGTGAGCAGCTCCTGTATCTTCCTTTGACTTGCTTTTTATAGTTGTCTTCTCGAAGTTTGAGTCGGCAGATCCGTTTGACACAACGGATCTTTCTACTTAAATGCAGGTAGCTTTTTACCAACTTTTTTGTCTCCGTACAGGCTTTTCTGTCCTACTTCTGACAGGTCTAATCTTCGCGTGTAGGTCAGAATAGCAGTGTAGTAGTTGAGATTTGCTTCGCTGTGCCTTTACTGGAACGGGATGCTCAATATCTTTCAGCATGCTCCTGGACTTGATGCGTAGCAAATGTTCTTCTACTTCTCTGGTTTTGGATTGCTAACACTTTTAGCAGTCTGTATCGTGTTATCAGATGCTAACCCCTCAGCATTCTGCTATTACTAATTTTCTTTTTCTTCATGCTTTCCTGTTGTCTGCTGAGATTTCTTCCAAGCAACCTATTCTATTACAACTCGATGTTTACCCTATACAGGACATTACATAAGTTGCTAAGCTATGCTAAGGTTCAGCAATGATCGACCTTTTACTAAGTTTTGATCCAACAAAACCTTTTACATTGTGCTCCTAAGGGTAATTCAGGAATATTTTCCCAACAATCATCTGCTTTCGGTACGGGTTTCCAATGAATCCGACCTAAAACCTGCAAAATCTTACCATGACATGCATAACACCCTCTAAAATAGTCTCATGCACAGAAATATGTAAAAATATAATAAAATTCACTTGAAACAATGGACAAAAATATAGATAAGTGAGTATAATTATGAGCTTAGAACTTCTTCATTGAATCTGGCTTGCTTTATGTCACGTTAATGTAGCGCGTTGTGGAGTATGTTTACAAGAAATTGAAAACTTACTTGCACTGGTTCAGCGGCAATAGGAGCGTCGGAAACAACCATTTCATTACAGGTTGCTCTGGTGTTAAGTTCATCGACTTGTCCTCCCATTGTTATGATTGCAGATTCTGGGACAGTGACTTCAATCAATTGGGTGGTAGCTTCAGCAACCACATGTGTATCTACGTCCATTGAGTCACTCACTACATCTTGATCGTGATTTGAGGCAGAACCTTGAGCCTCAGAGGCTTGAAGTAAGGCAGCAGCGCGAGTATAGTCTTTCTGAAAATTTATCATTTTGAGATGATCCTGTCGCTTAGCCTCTTCTTCCTTTGCTTGTTCTAGCTCGGCTAGTTCCAGGCTCCTAAGTCGCAATTTCTCCTCATAAGTAGCCTTTCTCTTCTGATACGCATCCATTGCAGCCGTTTGTCGTTTGGTAAGTTGCATGTGTGCTAGAGATTTCTGATCTGGCGCAAACTGAGATCGGGGCAGTGACAGGGATGCAGAGTATTTTCGGTGGGCACGGATGGCTTGTAGTCTTGCAATCACTTGTTGATCTGTAAACTGTTTCGTGCAAGAGGGCTGATCCATCCATTCGTTGGCCCATAATTCTTCGGAACGCCAGAAATTCAAACCTTGCCTTGCAATAGTGATCATCCGTTCTTCAAGACATAGTTCATGCATAATGTAATCATATGTTTTCCATCGTCGGAATTGTTTACCAAGCACCTTGCGTTTTTCTGTTCCTTCATCAATTTCAACATAGAAGACCCCGACAACGTCCCTACTGACTTCTTGATCTACAAATGCTAGGATTTCATCACTCCAATCTCGGAGATCGGCATTCTTATCATCGTCAAGTGAGATAGATGCGCACCACTGAGCTACCCTTCTAGAGTGGAAGAGTTTCCCATGTAGACCATGAAATGGGATCCTCAGTTGTTCGTTTATCAAGGTGGGGAATTGTCTTAGTGTTTTGGCATCAAATCCTTCATTTGATTCCCCCTCTGAATCAGATTCTGATGAGCATATGGATTCATCTAGAAATCCAGCAGAGGAAACTTCTTGTTCTATCGTATCATCTGCATGATCCTCAATAGCAGCAGCGGATGTTGTCTCCTCGGCAGCATGGACTTCTTCAGCAATGTCCAGCATAGTGACGTTAGCTACAGTAGACTCTTCAAGAACTGTATGAGTCATGGTGTTAGCAGGTGATTCTTTTCTGGATGCAAAAATCTTTTCCTCAGTAACTGATTCTCTTCCAGATTCAGCAATCTTCTCCTCAGTAGCTGATTCCCTTCCAGATTCAGCAATATTTTCCTTAGTAGCTGATTCTCTTTCAAATTCAGCATTCTTCTCAGCAGCTGATTCTCTTTCAAATTCAGCATTCTTCTCCTCAGCAGCTGATTCTTTAGCAGACATGTTGATGTTTATAAGTTCTGTTGTGGTGCTAGACGATCCTATATCCTTATCTTTGGGAGATATAACATAAGTTTCTTTGTGCGGTTCGTCCTTCCTTGAACTATTGTCTTTATGAGATTCGTTATTTGTTTCACGAATCTGTACTTGTTTGCCCTTGGATTATTCCTTGGTATTGAAGGCTCCAGAGTGGATCATCGTGATTAGCTCCGCGTCAGTCATCCCGTCTTCTTCTTCTTCTGTTATTTTGGTAGATTGGGTGACTTCCACAAGGATTTCCACTTCTTTTCCCTTCGGAGTAGGCTCTACTGTGTTTTTTCCTTTCTTTGCTGCTCTGCCCAATTCGTTAGCAGCTTCCTCGTTTGATGTCGAACTAACCATCTTCTTTTGAGCCTCCCGCTCATTGTGAGATCGCTTGATCTGTTAGAAGTTCAAATCCCTACCTTCTAACGTGATTCTTTCAATCTCCTTTCTGTATGCTTTTATTTCCTGTGCCTTCTTTTCATCATTCCATTTCCTCTTAATTTCACGAATGCCTTTGACACGTTCATCAAAGCTTTTAGAGGACAGGGGTGAGTCAATCTTCTTTTCGGTAGTAGCAGCTTGATCAGCAGTTGCTTTCTTTTTGGCATCATCGAGTTCATGAAGTTCAGTAGTTTTGAACAGTCATTGACGAGTAGATCTCCTCTTTTCTGTTGGCACAACTTTTGTCTGTTGTTCAGATGAAATTGGAAGGGCAAGTTGACCAAGTACAAGCGGTGGCTGTTTCGCTGCTTTCTTCTCCATAATCTCCTCTATCCTTTCGGTAGGTATATCACCGAGGGCTACAATATCATCGAGTTGCTGGAAGCATTGTTCTGTTTCAGCATTCTTGGTCAATGTCGCTATTTCTTCAGCAGTGACAGGTGATGCCGCCTGCAGCACCTGATGTCCTAGTGAGCTTTCGTCGACTTCCTCGTCTGAGGTGGGTTTAACCTTATCGACATTGGACTTGCCAGTCAATTTCTTTGGTTTCTTGAAGTCAAGAGGGTTGGCTTCCTTCCTTGTTACTGGAATGAAATCAGTGGGAAGGAGCTTCACGCCTTGATCAATCTTTGTGGGGTGCATGACTAACTCCAGAAACTTGCTTATTTTTAACCCAAATTTAACATTCGATGAGAATGTTCCATCGACGGACATGTGATCATTCTTCTTGGCATGCTCTGCCCATCGTTCAAAGAAAAATTCTACCCAATTGCCCTTCACTCTGTCTGTGAGAGCCATCATGACAACGTATTTTTTAGCATATAATTCAGAGTATGAACCGGCATCACATTGAAACATCTTGATGACCAATTCAGCAAGAGTTTTAAACTCATCTTTTAGGACGTTAATGGGGGTGGCCGCCTTGAAGGTGATTGGCTGTCCTTTCCTATCCTTCAATTGGCCAGGTTTCTTCCACAAATTCCAACGTCGTTCCATCTCATCATAATCTGCTACTTTGTATTTAGATATATGTTCCCCCTCATTTCGAAGACCAAAAGTCTTAGCAAGTACATTGGCATTTACTTCGATTATGGTTCCTTAAACACAGATTTTGAACGGTTTTCCATCCTTACTCAATACTGCTCTAGCATAGAATTCAGATACCATATTTGGATGAAAATGTACAGGTTCAGCGAATAAATATTGAATTACCTATTCGCTATCAAGGATATCCATTATCCAATCCGGGATATGTTTTGCAGCAAGACGCATGTATAGTATGCGATCTTTCAAGATTTGAGCTAATCGCCTTTGCTCTTTTGTGTGGCCGCTCTGTGTTTTCTTCCGAGCCATCATAACTAGTTGACCATACGATATTGAATCGACAACATCTTCCTTCTTTAGAATGCCTGTAAATCCTAGTGCATGTCTCACATGCAGGGGTTCTTCAGAATTTGGTGGAAAATTGAAGATACGGGGTTAGCTGGACTCGGATTGATGTTTATGGGAAGTGGGTTTCTGGGATGATGAGTCTTTGGGATTGGAGGCCATGTCTTTGAGAAAGAATTTGGAATAATCTTGAAGAAGTCGAAGATTTTGATTTTGGGAATTCTGCTCTGAATTTTGAAGGAAGTAGAATGAACATTAATCAAAGCGCAATAGGGTGTAGTAGGGTTAAACTTTTGATTGTGAGATCTAACGGTTGAGATAAATTCTGAAAGGGGTTAGATCGACGGTTCATAAAGAACGCGTCTTTCCATATGGTTTCCCATGCTTCAAGAGATACTCAAGTGTTTCTTACGTGGCGTCTCCGCAGTTGATGTCGCCGTTTGCGTTCATTAATTACTCCTTATCGGGTCCCATCAAGTTTGAATTTTGAGTTATCCCGCCTCGATTTTGGATATGTGGTTGCTGTTTGATCTAGCAGCCGTCCAAGGATACTAATGGATAGAAGTAAATTTCAGCACCCAAATGCACAAAAATGATTTGCTAACCTTGTACGAGATTCGTCAGCATCTTTCGGAGTTCTGCTGGGTCTCTGAGGACTTGGTTCGAAAACCGTAATGATTATGAGATTCTCGATCCTTTCAATGCTTCCCACTTAATATTGCTGAAATGATTTGACTCTCCATGCATACACGTCGATTCCTTTACTCGCGATGTTTCGTATTCCAAGAGACGAATCATTATGATCTTCAGACAGATTTTTCTCTTTCCTCGCGTCATAATTGGCAAATCCTCTATAAATACCTCCGCTCGAGATTATCCAAACATCACAACTTTCATCCTCTCTTGACTCGTATTTTAACCTTCCTTTCTTTAAGAGATTCAACTTCCTTTCTTCACGCATGGATTCTCCTCCAAGAACCTTAGATATCAGGCGTAACCTGATTTTGGATGAGCCGGGTCTAGATAGATATTATCTGGATGATTGCGATGTGGCCGTGAAGATCATGTCTACGTTTCAGTGGGGGGGGGGTCTTTCTCAATTTGCATGTGCCACTCCTCATCGATTTCAGGAGGAAGTGTTGAGGGAGTTCCTCGGGGATTGCCATGTTGAGCCGGGTGAAATTTTCGGGGTGTTCCATGGAATGCTTGTCCGTTGGACCCCTGACACTTTTGCAGTGGATTTTGGGCTTCCTCGAGGTCTTTTGTCTGTGGAGGACTATCTTGCAGAAGAGGTGGCGCCAGAATGGGTGGCTTGGGAGAAATGGCGTCATTCTCCTCGTTTTGAGTTTAGCCCTGACATTCCAGCCTCTGGTCTCCAGACTTCATACTGGGTGATGTTTCGCATTGCTCATGGTATTCTGCTTGGAGAGGAGCCTTACGACCTCTGTTTCTCAAGGACTGTTTGGCAGGTGATGATGGCTATGGATGATGCTGCTTCTGTGGACTGGGCCGGATTCTTTTTCAAGAATGTCTGGGAAAGCATTAAGCTTCATCCGTTTGTGCCACTGCGGAATGGAATGCAGCTGAGCTGGTTGATGGAGAAGTATATCCCGGAAATTGCTGACGGTCCATCCAACCTTCAAGGAGCTGATTTTTATCCTTATAAGCCAGTGTCCCCCTTCTGAAAACATAAAGAATTATGTAGTAGATCTGGGTTATCTTTTTGACTGAAGTTGTAATGTCCCTTCCCCTTTTGAAGATGTAATGTAGTTCCTCCTTTTGTAATGTATGCCTATTTTCAGTGAAGAATAGTTGTGTAACACTATGATCTTTGGCATGACATAAGATAGGTTTTATCTTCAAGTTTCATGATCTGCTGAGCAGATACATTTTATCTGCTGATTGTTTAGAGGAGTGTTTTCGATATTTGCCATTATCTTAGCAGACTTCATTTAGCAGAGACTTCTGTATTATTCTGAAGATAGTAGAAGAAAATCCACGAAGACCATAAAAAAATTGAGGATATCTTCTCATTCATCGACAGCAGCATCTAACTCCATCATGCCCAATTTGATACATAATTCTTTGAATCTTGATTCTGCTAGAGGTCTGGTAAAGATGTCTGTTATTTGATCCTCCGTGCATATACGCTGAATATGAATATCCTTCTTTTCTTGATGATCACGAATAAAATGATGTCGGATATCAATGTGTTTGGTTCTGGAGAGGTGTACTGGATTCTTTGTGATACACATAGCACTGTTGTTATCACAGAAGATTGGTACACATTCAGGAGAAATATCATAATCCTGAAGTTGTTGTCGAATCCACAGAATTCGGTGACAACAACTAGCAGCCGCGACATACTCCGCTTCGGTGGTTGATGTTGCTACCGAGTGCTGCTTTTTGCTAAACCAGCTAATCAATTTGTGTCCAAGGAATTGACATGTTCTGCTGGTGCTTTTTCTGTCAATCTTGCATCCTCCAAAATCAGAATCCGAATAACCACTCAGAGTTAGACTGTCGGCTTTTGGATACCAAATTCCTAGCCCTTCTGTGCACTTCAAATATCTGATAATTCGCTTTGCTGTATCTAGGTGCGTTTTGTTTGGTTGAGATTGATACCTAGCACATAGTCCCACAGCATATGATATATCGGGTCTGCTGGCTGTAAGATATAGCAGAGATCCAATGATCCCTCGATATAATGTAGGATTCACGGCTTCTCCTTCTTTCTCGAGATCTTCTATGCACGCATTGCTGATGGGAATCCTCAGCCTCTTGGTTTTCTCTGGGCAATACTTAGCAATCAGATCCCGCGTGTATTTTCTTTGGTGAATGAAAATTCCTTCATCGGATAGTTGAACTTGAAGTCCAAGAATATAGGACATCTTTCCCATCATACTCATTTGAAAGTTGCTCATCATCAGCTTGGAAAATTTGTCACAGAGATCTTGATTCTTTGATCCAAAAATTATATCATCAACGTAGATTTGTACAAGTAAGATGCTTCCTTTGTCTTTAATACGGAAGAGTGTTTGATCAATCCTTCCCTTTTTGAAACCGCTGTCGAGCAGAAACTTAGATAGAGTTCCATAACATGCTCGTGGTGCTTGCTTCAAACCATAGAAGGCTTTTCTCAGCTTATAGACTTGGTTTCCATTCTCAAACCCTGGGGGTTGCTCGACATAGACCTCTTCTTTGAGTTCGCCATTGAGGAATGCACTTTTGATGTCCATTTGCATGACCGAGAATTCATGGTGTGCAGCATAAGCAAGGAATAACCTGATTGCTTCCAGTCTGGCTACTGGAGCAAATGTCTCATCATAGTCAATACCTTCACACTGTTTGTATCCTTTGGCTACCAGACGTGCTTTATTCCTTACTACCATGCCCGATTCATTCTTCTTATTCTTGAATGCCCATTTGGTGCCTATAACATTCTGATGTTCTGGTCTATCTACCAGATCCCATACATGATTGCGTGAGAATTCAACAAGCTCTTCTTGCATAGTGCTCACCCAGTCTGGATCGCGTAAAGTATCCTCAACTTTAGTTGGCTCCTCACTTGATAGGTAGCAAGAAAACATTGCGTACCCTTGTCTTGTAAGAACGGGATCATTAATATTGCCAAGAACATCTTCTAGAGAATGAGCACGTAGGCATGCCGGTCTGATTGGTTCTTCAACATTTCCTTCTCCATCTCGATTTTCAGAATGCTCTACATCATTCGCTTGATCTTCAGCATCTGGAGTGTTGAAGATTTGTTCTTCCGTGGCAGATGTTCCTTCAGCAACTGGAGCATCTGCTATTGGAACATTATGATCTGGACCTTCTTCTTCAGTAGGTATCTCATCAGTTGGTGACTCAGCATCTCCTGTGCCGAGGTTTTCAGCAGCATTTACTCCTTCAGCAGCGGTAGGAGAATTGGAGGTCTCCTCATCTGAATCATCTAGCTGAGTAAAGATATCCTTTTGAGGATTGGCCTCAACATGATCATTGGCATCATTGGCCTGGTCAGCGGTTTGATCACCGGCTGAGCTCGACTGAAGTGGATCACAATCATTCATAGACTTAGTCGGGTCAATCCGCAATTTCTCGAAAGAATTCAGAATTGATTGACCATTGACGTCATCAGTCTCATGATTGATATCCTTCGTCTCTTTTACAACTCTGCGCACTAAAGTAGATTCATCAAAAATAACATTGCATGTTATTTCCACAATTCTGGTAGTCTTATTTAACACTCTGTAACCTTTCTGAGTGGGGTGACCATATCCAAGAAGTACACCCTCATCCGACTTAGGTGAGAAAGTGTTAAGTTTCGACTTTCCATTATTATGAATATAACATGTCGCACCAAAAGCACGTAGATAATCTAAATTAGGCTTACGACCGATGTATACTTCGTAGGGAGTCTTGTTGAATCGTCCATTAATGGAACTTCTGTTCTGCGTATAACAGGCTGTCATCAACGCTTCTCCCCAATACTTAGTAGGTAGATCAGCGTCGGCTAGCATAGATCGCACTGCTTCTTTCAGAGTCTGATTCCTCCTTTCTGCTAGACCATTCTGCTGAGGTGTCCTAGCAGTGGACCTCTCATGATTTATATCAGCTTCCGGGCAGAAATCCATGAGGATTCAATTGCAAAACTCGGTTCCATTGTCAGATCAGATCCTCTTCACAGTAACCTCTTTACTGTTTTGTTCCTTGAGAATTAACTCGGGTAGAATGATCTTAACTTCATCTTTGGCTTTAAGGAGACGAACCCATGTGTACCTGGAATAGTCATCTACTACCACAAGAGTATATATCTTTCTACTTATAGAGGGTGGAGTGACTGGTCCAAATAGGTCCATGTGCAAAAATTCAAGAATCCTGCTCGAGGTATTCTTCTCTGGATTGGAATGAAACGAAGCTTTGGTCTGCTTTCCTTGTTGACAGGCTTTGCATACGTCTTCCTTACGAAATGTGATGCTATCAGGTAGACCTGTGACAAGCTCATTTCTGGCAATATGGTTAATGGTTTTGAAATTCAAATGATTTAACCTTTTGTGCCATAGCCATGTGGTTTCTTCTTTACTCAGTGCTAGAAAGCATGAATGTTGTTGACCACTTTGCCAATCGACAACATAAAGACCACCTTTCCGAATTCCTCGAAGTTTCACTTCTCCTGTAATATTGTCAGCTATAGAACAACCTGAATGAATAAAAGATACTGTGTACCCGTTTTTGTATATTTGACTTATGCTTAACAAATTATGCTTGAGATTGGATACGAGAGCAACATTGACAATCCTTAGTCCATTGCGCTCTACACATCCTCTGCCAAGTACTCTGCCTTTACTGTTATCTCCGAACACAACATATTGACCATATGATTTCTAAATGTCTGAGAATAATTCTTCGTCTCCCGTCATGTGCGCCGAACAACTACTGTCTAGGATCCACTCATTTGACATGCCTGATGTCTTCGCACTTGAATCCTGATCCTGCAAAAATAATTAGGTTGATTTAGGTCCCCATTTTGCGTCGGGTCCTGAAGGATTAGCTTGAGTCATTGTTCCTTTTGGAACCCACATTTTGGTAATCTTCAAGGTTTTCTCCTTGAAATTCTTTTTGTCAACCTTCTCAACCTTTTGATTTGTGTATGCATGTGGTTGTGTGTTGTGCTTCTTCGCCTTCATCGTCCTTTGGTGATACACGTGTCTGGACTCGGGCCTCACATAGGTGTTTCTCCTATGTGGTGTGTGATGATGGTTTTGGGGTTTCACTGAATGATAGCCAGTTTGCTTTCCCCGAGTAAGGTTAGGATTTGGCTTCCTAGCGTTTGAAACATGATGCTAAGCCTTTGTCCTTGAATTTGCTGAATAGTTCTGCTTGGCAGACCTATAATGAGAACTTTGCTGAGATTCAGTACTCTGCTGAAATCTTACATTCTGCTTGACCTTTTGCTGAGGTCTAGCATAGTGCTTGACACTCTGCTTGGGTCCAGCAGACTGTTTGATATTATGTTGAGCGATTTGCTTAGCATTTGTCCTATCATTCGATGATTCAGCAACTAATGTATCCTTCTTTTTACCATCACCAAATATTTTTCCGGCAGAAACAAAAGTGATATTTCTTTTTGGCCTCGAAGTTTAATCTTCATTATGACAACTGTGCCCAATTCCAGATCGGTCCCCGTGATGTCTCTGTTGGCTTATCAGGTTATTTAAGATATCCTGACTAGTCATATACGCGCAGACACACTTCTCATTGGCTTTGTTTTTCAAAATCAGATTTTCTTTTTAAAGATTTTTGAAATTTTCAGAGAGTTCAGAAAATTCAGTTCTAAGCCTTGATAGTTCCTCACTATCGGACCTTAGTCTTTCGACTTCGTCTGTCAGACTTATGACTTTCTGTTTGAGTGAAGAATTATCTTCTACGATAGCATTTTTCAAGGTGTATACCTTTGAAAGTTCTAAAGAAAGCTTGGTAAGATAATCTTCATCAGAATCCAAGAAGGAATCCTCCGATTCAACCGTGTGTGCTGAGCATGAAATGTTAGCTATAGTTGTTACCTTTTGATTGTCGACTGTTAGGGCCGATTTAGAAGGTTGCTCAGCATTGTCGGACGATTCATTATCCTCAACGATTCTTGCCATGAAGACCATTAGGACTTCTTCTTCCTCATCAGTGGGATAGTATTCTTCTTCATTGTCAGGAATATCTAGAACCTCTGTCCGTGTCAGCAATGCCTTGGTCACAACGAGCTGCTCGCCTTTTGAATCTTTGCCGCAACCGTTCTCTTTCTTCAGGACTTACTTTTGGGCAATCATGCTTCAAGTGATCAGAAGATTTGCATTCAAATCATGTCCTTATCATTTTCTCAGTGGGATGCTGTATCGAGGTTGCCTTAGCATCCTTCTCTGCCTTTGCTTCCAAGATCATTTTTTGTATCTTCTTCATCTGTTCTTCCAACTCGTCTATCTTTTGATTTTCACCGCTTGGGTTAGAAGTTGATGGAGTCTCCTTTGTTGGTGTTGTTGGTGTTGATCTCTCCTGATTATAAAATGGTTTCCTGGGAAATTTACATTTATTTGCGTCCTTCTTGACGAAGTATGCTGCATCTTCTTGAGTTCCAGCACTCGTTGCACTTGGATGTGCTATAACAGCTTCATTCTTCTTCGACTGCTGAATGATGAATTCATGTGCCTTTAATTGAGAGAACACTTCAGCGGTAGACATGTTGCTCAAATCCTTTTCACTTAAGCTAGTCATTTTGACGAACCAATCACTTCTGGGATAGAGCTTGGATATTATTTTGTTGTTCATTTCAACTTTGTCATATTTCTTCCCGACATTTTTGAGTTCTCCTATGATGGTGTTGAATCTTTCTTCCATCTGCTGAATGGTTTCACCAGGAACCATGGAGAAGGATTCGTATTTGTCCACAGCGACTTGTAGCTTGTTCCGCTTCATTTGTTCTGTCTCCTGAGAAATTTCACAGACGTACTCCCACATTTCTTTTGTTGTGTTGTAGTCCAGAGCATTGTCAGACATCAGAGGAGGTAGACAATCCATGATTAGTTTCATGGCGATAAACTCCAGCTGGCCTCTCTTCTTGTCTTCGAGAGTCCATTCCTCGTAGGGTTTCTTCACCATCTCAGGTCTGGGTTGACCACCAGCGGGTGCTGGGGGTGCAGTATTAACTTTCATGAACTCTATAGGACCAATCGTGAGAATGTCCCTCATCTCTGGATGAATGCTTTGCAACTGGATCATGGCCTTCTTTTTCCAGGTTTCAAAATCATCCTTGTTGTACTTTTGAAGAGTGTGATTCGTCATGTTGATTCATTTCGCCTTTACCTGAGCTATGTAAGACACATATACAAGAAACGCAAGGAAAAACTAGGATCTAGGTGCTAAGCGACTAAGAAGCAGTCGGTTTTTCAACCTCCTGCTTTGCTACCACTTGTTGGTCCCTGAGATCAGAGTCGTCGTGTCAACAATAAGATATACACGAAGTGCAGCGAAATAAAAATTGGCGTTTACTTGTAAGTAGGTTATTCTTAACTTAGGGTTTTCGGTTCAAGTTTGCTTAAGTTACTTTTAGCAGTTATACTCTAGCAACTCCGTTGCTAGGTTAAATCATCGTAGCTCAAGAATAATAGAACAATAATCAACAAGAGAACACAAGGTTTATAGTGGTTCGATCAAATGATCTACGTCCACTCCTTTGTCGAATCGCTAAGAATTTCACTAAGAAAGTATACGGTGTACAAAGAGTAAAGCAAGCAGCCGTCGTCTGGTCTGTCTGCTCCACAGCTATCTTTCGATACTCCGAATTTTTCAGGTGTGGCTCCGGCTGAGTCAAGGGCGCACCTTCGTAAAACTAGCTTTTACCACTTGTGGAAGATTTTAAAGTTCCTTCCGAACTATCCTTCGTTTTCGGCCTCAGTGCCCGTTCTAATCAATTTCCTTTCGAGAAACTGACTGCTGGATACTTTTTATGACAAAAGTGATCCCAATGATTGAAGATTCTTGAATCCTTTCAAGAATTTCTCAGTTGAGTGTCAGATGTGTGGTGGAACACTCAAGACATTGAAGGCTTTTTGGTATCTCGGTATTATGCCTTTCAACTGAACTGCTCTTAAGGTTTTTGTCTCTTTTTGGAAACTTTTGTACGTGTGTTTGCGTTAGAGAGTGAGCAGCTCCTGCATCTTCCTTTGACTTGCTTTTTATAGTTGTCTTCTCAAAGTTTGAATCGGCAGATCCGTTAAACACAACGGATCTTTCTACTTAAATGCAGGTAGCTTTTTACCAACTTTTCTGTCTCCGTACAGGCTTTTCCGTCCTACTTCTGACAGGTCTAATCTTCGCGTGTTGGTCAGAATAGCGATGTAGTAGTTGAGATTTGCTTCGCTGTGCCTTTACTGGAACGGAATGCTGAATATCTTTCAGCATGCTCCTGGACTTGATGCGTAGCAAATGTTCTTCTACTTCTCTGGCTTTGGATTGCTAACACTTGTACCAGCCTGTATCGTGTTATCAGATGCTGACCCCTCAGCATTCTGCTATTACTAATTTTCTTTTTCTTCATTCTTTCCTGTTGTCTGCTGAGATTTCTTCCATGCAACCTATTCTATTACAACTCGATGTTTACCCTATACATGACATTACATAAGTTGCTAAGCTATGCTAAGGTTCAGCAATGATCGACCTTTTACTAAGGTTTGATCTAACAAAATCTTTTACATTGTGCTCCTAAGGGTAATTCAGGAATATTTTCCCAACAATCATCTGCTTTCGGTACGGGTTTCCAATGAATCCGACCTCAAACCTGCAACATCTTACCATGACAAGCATAACACCCTCTAAAATAGTCTCATGCACAGAAATAAGTAAAAATATAATAAAATGCACTTGAAACAATGGACAAAAATATAGATAAGTGAGTATAATTTTGAGCTTATCAATACTTCATCTTATTAGTCAATTACCGAATTAATTTCCGAAGAGTGGACGTAGGACTTAAGGCTCCGAACCACTATAATATCTTGTGTCATTTACAGTTTTTGTTTACTTTATCTTTACACAGTTTTCTACTGAGTTTTGAAACCTTCAACACTTCTCTAAAGTGTTGATGTGTATATTTGAAAACTAAGTACGTAAATTGCCCGGCTAACACAGATTTTATAATTCCTAAACTGGGAAACTGACCCCCCAGCTTTAGAGTGCAACTTCTTGTAAAAACTTCTGCTGCACATTTATATGTACTCTGATCAGGGACCAAAAAGTGGTATCAGAGCAGGTTGGTCTTTCTAGATTGTCCTGTTTTGAGTCACTTAGGACCGGATCATGACAATGGCTATTACACATTTGAGGATGAGAATGACGAGGAAGCACTCCTGGCTTTAATGGTAGCTGTGGATGGAGATGTTACCGATGAAGAAGATGATGCTTCAAACTGCGAAATAGTGGTAACAACTCGTCTACCTTTATCTCTTGCATCTACACATATAGATGAGAGCTCTGAATTTCGTCACTCAAATTCAGAAGAAGTTTCACTAGAAAACATTATAAAAGAGGTTGAGAAATTTCATGAGATTAAAGATGCATTAGCTAGTGAAAACGCCTCACTGAAATTAGAAATTTCAGTTTTGATTGATGAAGTCGCAAAGACGAGGTCAATCAGTGAGGAATTTGAAAAACTCAAAGAAGAACATTCAAAAATCCTTAAATATTTTGAAAATATTTCAAAAGAATGTGATTCCTTGAAGAAAACTGAGTCTGTTAAATGTGAATGTACTTTTAAAAGGAGCTCAAGAAAATTAGATGAAATTTTGAATGCTAAAAAGCAATCATCCGATAAACACGAAATTGGATTTATGAAGCACCAAAATGATAAGGTTTTGAGCGAACATGCATCTACTTCAAGAACTAAGAAAACATTTTTAGGCTCTGTCAAAGCCAAACCTAGTTCAGGCATAGTGTTGATAAAAGGAAAAGTCAAATCTAAAGAGCAAGTTAAGCAAAAAGAAAAAATCAAATGCTGGTAAAAAACTGGCTCCAAATTGGTACCTCGACAGGGAGTTAACACAGTTCGTAAATTGTACTAACAAACTGTCAATAGGAAAACTGATTTTTCTTAAAAACTGGATTAGCGTAATGTTCGAACTTCAAGGAATCCAGTTTTACCAACAAGAACAACTGGGGAACAAGTAAATGTTGCAAGGAAGTCAGTTCGACAACCGAATAGAAATCCTAGAGGTTATAATAGAACTCAATTTTATTATAACAGTTATCCGAATAGGAGGAACACCTATTCGAGGCCTGAGTCTGAACATTTTTATCATCCTAAGACTATGATGGCTAAACACCCGAGAAGTGCTTCTTGAGACTCTTTCAAGAACGTCAGTTTCAAAAAGAGTTCACACACCACAACCTTTCCTAACATGAATTCAAACAACATACAATATTTTAGGAGAAAGGTTAATCATTCACTAAAGAATGATTCAATTTTACGAACTGTAAATGTGAAAAAAGTCTGGATACTAAAAGGATGGATCCAGAAAACTGACTTTGCAGGACCCGAAAGGATGTGGGGAACTAAATGAAATTTTCTGTCTTGCAGGGACAAAGTTCTCAGAAGAGAGCAAGATCATGGATCTTGGATAGCGGGTGCTCGACACACATGACAGGAGAAAAAGATATACCCAAGAATCTTGTGATGTGCAGAGGACCATCTGTCACATTTGGGAACAAGGTCAAGGGTCGAGTAGTTGGAAAAGGATGCGTGGAGCATAATGGCATAGTTATCCAGAATGTGTCCTTAGTCACCAATCTGAAGCATAATCTTCTAAGCATAAGCCAGTTGAGCTAGAGTAGCTACATTGTCAGTTTTGAAGAATCAGAGTGCCACATCATAGACAAGCTGACCAACGAGACCAAAATCAGAGGCATAATGAAATGAGGTCTTTACATCGTGGATTGGTCCAGTGGAGAAGAAGGAACTACCTCCTGGCGCACAGTTCCTCAGATGGTGAAAACTGGTAGTGGCATAAATGATTATGTCACTTGAACTTCAACTCGATCAGACGTCTAGCAAAACATAATTTAGTTGAAGGACTGCCACAGAAGAAGTTCCAAAAAGAAGGAGTTTGTAAGGCTTGCCAGATTGGGAAACAGACAAGAGCCTCGTTCAAGAATAGGCCAATTAAAGCAAGCACAAATTGAATTTTGGAACTGCTCCACATGGATTTGTTTGACGCAGTTACGCCTCCCATGATTGGAGGAAGGAAATACTCATTAGTAGTTGTTGACGACTACTCAAGATATACGTGGGTAGTGCTGCTCAAGAACAAGGTGTTGGGATTATATACTGAAAGCATATATGATTAAGTGTTTTGTACACTGGTCTTCATATATGTTGCCGCAACAATACTCGCTGTCTGATAGAACAAACATACAACGAACCATAATATCCTATTATCTCGC
>JAPKLW010005313.1:0-10337 GCA_026898455.1 Plectranthus barbatus
CGTTGCTGAAAGGTCCGAATGCTAACACCTTAGCATTCTGTCTGGCTCGCTTTCAGCCATTTGCTAGTGATCTTTTGTTGGCTTGTTTCTCTAGCAGATTGCGAGTAGACTGCTGACATCAACTGCTTTATGTCTGCTAGGAAATCTTCTCAGCATACTAGTCTATTACAACTCATTGTATAACTTATACAGGACTTTACAAGTTGTGTTAGACTCTCTAGATTTCAGCAAATGATCGACAGACTAAATAAGGTTTGATCCAACAAAACCTTTTACAAATAAGTCCTAAGGGAGATTTTAGGAATAATTCCCAACAATTTCCCCCTTTTTGGTGCGATCAAAGCTTACTATCATTTGCTGACCATAAGTGGAAGAATGTCTGTGTTTTACAATTCTATGATATTCTATCAATCTAACACAGAGTTTTTCCAACTAGGTTCAAGCAACAGAAATGATTGAAGTCGAATTCCCCCTCAACAAGTGCTGGGGAATATTTCTCGTTTAAATATGAGTAAATATTTGCAACAAAGCAATATGCTAGAGTTTCTAGCATTCATTAAATCAGTAAGTTTTCATATTCATCAATCAAAATATAATCGTCATGTCTACATGCAGAATTTGTTGAGTACACCAGAAGTGTAAATCAACTATAGCACACCAGTAAAATTCAGAAGTGGACAAAAAGATTTTGTCAAAATATGATCCAATTTCATATATGATATTGCAAGTTTCAGTACAAATTGGATACAGAAAGTAAAAGAATTGACCTTGTCATTCATGAGTCGGGCGCTGGTTTGTCCTTTTCACTATCTGCTGATTTGTTCTTCTGAATGTCAGCAAACTTCTCCATGGTGAATTTCATGAAGTTCCCCAGAAGGGCTGCTCCCGATTCTCTTTCAGCAGCCTCACGCTCCAGTTCTTTGGCCAGCTTCTCTTGCTCTATAGCAATCTTCTGCAATTGAAGTTCATGTTCCTTTTTCTGCAATTCTAACTTAGCTTCATGTTCTTTTCTTTGTAGCTCAAGTCTAGCTTCTAGTTCCTTTTGGCTCAACTCTTCCTTTGCCTCTTCTTCTTTTCTCCTTATTTCTTCTGACCTTGCTGCTGACTCCACTTCATTTTTCTTTCTTCTTTCCTGGTCAGCCTTTCTTCTTTCTTCCCCCTCTTTGATTCCAGCCAAAAAGTTTGTACCGTAGGCCACAACCGTGCCTTCGAGGTGAGTCCTGGTGTCCACTATGTCTTTTCGAACAACCTCAAGACCTGTCCTGTTCTCAGAAATAGCTAACTTATGTTCAGCGACCTCCGTTTGTACATGAGATACATCGCCCCGTATCTCATCAACTTCTCTTCTCAAATGGCTGGTGGCTGCTTCTACTCTTCCATCAATGGCTGTTTGCAAATAAGACTTGAAGGCTTCAGCTATTTCCGCAGTTAATGGGAAGGGTATCTGCAGGGATGTTATAGGAGAGGCATGGAAGGAAGTAGTCATAACAAGTTCTTGACTCGTTGGAATAGTTGATTGCTGTTCATGACGGGTATTCGCAGCAACATACTCCTAATAGCATAATTCCTCATGCAATATCCGATGAGCTGCATCCAAAACTTGTGCGGTTTCCTGGACAATCAGAGCTTCAGCTTTCTGAGCCTCCTCAATTATGTCTTGAATATCAATGTCCAGAAATTTAGCTATCATCTTATCTCGATAATCGAATCTCAGAGCAGCACGCTCAGTGGCCAGTGCCTCTCTTCGAGCCTTCCGACGCTCCTCTTGTTGAGATTCATATTCCACCTGACGTTTCTCGTATGCAACAGCAGCTTTCGCCTGTCGTTTGGACAATTCGACTCTAGCATCAGAGTATCCATCTGGCACGAAGATGGACTTGGGTAACCCAGCAGTTTGCGAGAGGGAACGGTGTTCTCGGATGGCTTAAAGTCTGCACATCACTTGCTTATCCGAGAATTTTTTCATCCCTGGAACTTGATCAATCCAATCAAAGCACCAACATTCCTCACACCTCCAGAAGTTTAATCCTTTAGCTGCAATACATATCATCCTTTCTTCGAAGCAGAGTTGATACATAATATAATCAAACTTCTTCCACCGACGGAACTCTTTTGCCAATAGGCGTCCTTCAGGTATTGATTCATCCAACTCACTGTGGAATAGATCTGCTATGGCTCTCTCTGTTTCAGAATCAACAAACTGCTCTATTTCTTCAGCCATAGGTCCTAGATCGAAATTAGGTATATCTTCGGGATGAACCTTTGCACACCATTGACTAATTCTTCGGAGTCCATAGCGACGTCCTGGTAGCCCATTGAGGGGTACTCGAAGAATAGCCTCGGATTCTGTGGTTTCTTTCCTCAAGAACTTTGCATTGTAAATTTCTTCAGCTTCTCCATCGGAATCAGATTCAGAGATGCAAGATGATTCAGGTTCTGTGAGGTGAGAATCATTTTCTTCTAGTTGAAGCATTTCAGCAGCTAATTGCTCATCTAATGTGTTAGCAGATTGATTACCAACGAGTGTTTCCTTCGAATGTCCTGCTAACATATATTCATCTGGTTTTCCTTTCTCTGAATCAGGATTGATGAGTGAATCAACTGGATCTTCAACATTTCAAATCTTGCTAGACTCTGCATTGTCCCTTCTGCGAGACTTTTCCCGTGGAAAGTGAGTTTCATTGAAAGCTCCAGATGCCAGCCTTTTTGTGAATTCTGTATCTGATAATTCTTCTTCTTCAATGTTAATCTGCTGATCAGGTGACAGATGTGGAATTGATTCTTCTGCCAAATCAGCCTTCCCTTTTCCTTTCTTCGCAGCTTCTTCTGCTAGATGAGGTGAATCAGCGGTCGAATCTTCTGTGGCATCCCTTATGATAGCATCTTCTGACATATCTGCTATTTCTGCATTTTCTGCTGGAATTTGATTTTCTCCAGCATCATGCCTTTCTTCCAATGGATGATTCATATGCTCTTCTGATGTTTCATTAATTATGCTAGCCTGGACTCCTTTGCTAGTACTGACTCATTTGCTAACTTCTTTAGCAGCTTTCTTCTGGGCCATAAATTCTTCAGCAGCTGATTTGACTCGTTCAAAGTTCCTGTCACTGCCTTCGAATGTTAAGTTACTGATGAACTTCTGGTAGTCTTTCTTTTCGATTTCCTTTAGAGTAGCTATGCGCTTCCTCTTTGCTTTTCTTGTTTCCTGACCGTGCGCTTGTGCATTGCTGAGTGACTCAGGGATGTAGTCTGGATCAGAGGTCTTCTCCGCTGTAATCTCTCGTTCAGCAGTTCTAGCAGACTTGTCTTCTGCCTCTGCTTTTTCCATTACTTCCTTGTCAGTCAGAAGTTCCAACCTTCTTCTGGTCTTCTTCTTTGCCTTAGTTGCAGGAGGATTTGTAGCAACTCTTTTTAGTGATTGAATTGGAACTGCCAATGTTCCAATAGTAGTTGGAGGCTGTTCTGCTTCCTTTGAAGTCACGATTTCGTTGATCTGATCAACTGGGAGATTTCCTAACTTCTCAATCTCCTCGAGATTTTTGAAACATTGATCTGTTTCGGCATTCTTCTGCAACACTGCTAATTCTTCTTCTGTAATAGGAATGGAGTGTTGGAGTCTGGCTTCTGCTAAACTAGCTTCATCTGGTTCCTCTGGAGAAGTAGGTTTATTCTTGTCTACGTTAGACTTCCCTTTCAACTTTCGAGGATTTCTGATGTTGACCGGCTTAGGCTTGTGTTTTGTTACAGGAATGTAGTCGGTAGAAAGAAGTGCAACTCCTCGATCTACTCCTGTGTTGGTAAACAGAATCTCCAAAATTTTACTAATCTTTAGCCCAAAGTTTACATTCGAAGAGAATGTTCCATCCACTTCCATGTGAGTATTCTTCTTGGCATGTTCTGCCCAGCGTTCAAAGATAAATTCAGCCCAATTACCCTTAACATTGTCATTTAATGCCATCATCACGGCAAATTTCTTGGCAGAGAGCTCCGAATACGATCCAGCATCACATTGGAGCATCTTGATTACAATCTCTGCAAGGAGTTTGTATTCCTCTGTCAAGGTGTTGATTGCGGTGTTGACCTTGAACGTACTTGATTTCCCTTTTTCTCCTGACTTCCTCCAACGCTTCCATCGTCTCTCTATTTCGGCTATATCATTCACCTTATATTGAGAGATTTTGGCTCCATAGTTTCGAAGTCCAAAAGTACGAAAAAGTAAATCAGCATTTACTTCTACGATATTCCCATATACACATGTTTTGAATGATTTCTGATCATCACTCATGACAGCCCTAGCATAAAATTCAGCTACCATATGCGGATAAAATTGATCAGGTTCAGCAGTGAGATACTTTACCAGCAATTCGGAATCAAGGATATTCAAAATCCATTTAGGAAATTGTTTGTTGGCGAGAGGCAGGTACAGTATCCTGTCTTTCATAATCTGGGCCACTCATCGCCTTTCTGCTGAATGCGTGGACAGCTTCTTCTGTCTGGCCATGGTTACCAATTGGTAGTAAGGAATGGACTCATCAATGTCCTCCTTCTTCTCAATGCCTGTGAACTCGGGTGCATGTCGAGCATGCAGGGGTGAGCAGGCGGTTGAGGGGTAGATAAATGAGGCCTGTTGAAGATTGACTGTCTCAGGGTTCTCAGATGGTGATGATTCGGGATTTAGAGACGTATTTGTGTCTTGGTGTGAGGAGGATGAAGAGTCTTGATTTGAATTCATGGTTGAGTAGGTTTTTCTGAGGATTTTGAGAGGGTTTTTCTTTCAGAGATGGGGGTGAGGGATTTTCTGAAAACAAAATTGTAGGTATTCGAAATCTGATTAAGGTGTAGAGGATTTCGGAGTACGAGGAGAAATTGACGGCAAGGATTGAATTCTACTTTAATTTGAATCAACGGCTAGGGTTGAGAGTCAGATCGTGGGTATATCCACGGCCTTCGAACCTTGATTGTGGATGACGTGGCAAAACCCCATTTGTTGCCGCCGTCTGGATGCATTAAATGTTTCTCCATCATGAAAAGCGAGCGTCCCACGTCTGATTTGAGATCTCCAGCAGCCAAGATGGATAAAATTAAGCAGATGCTACCACGTATTTCATGGCATCATCATAATAGTCTCCGGCTTTGCTTTTCATGCATGATCGTAATCTCCTCCGATTTGACCTTTGCATTAATATGCTACTTCACTCCTACTCAGCGACTCTTCGACTTCTGAGATGAGCAGTTACCAGGGGCTCTTCTTTAAATAGCATAAGCAGGCGATACATTTGTTACGCCTTCTTGCAACTCTTATTCTTCTACTCACAAAAAAATACACCAATACGAAGATATGGAACAGATTCAATCTCTCTTCGTTCCGCGCCATAGAATCCTCTGTGATTCTGGTCTTTACGAGGAATATGAGACAGAGTACCATATAGCAGAGTGGATTATGTCCAGTCTTAATGCTTGTGGTGTGGCTAGATTCATCTCTCTGACTCCTCATGCGTTTCATAGAGAACATCTTCAGCTCTTCATCCGACAAAGTCAGCCCATTGGAGACTCCATTGTAGATGTCTTCAGGAACCAGTTGGTTAGATGGATCGTGGACGTTTTTGCGTCGGAGTTCGGCTTGCCGAGAGGTCCAATTTCTGTGTTGGATTATCGTAGTAATGAAATTGCTCCAGAATGGTCATCATGGATGAAATGGAGGCGTTCTGCTGATCTGGACTTCTCGCCTACTCCTTCAGCATATGGACTGTGTCCTCGTTACCAAGTCCTCTTCGAGATAGTTTGTGGAATGATTGTGGGAGTGAATCCAGATGACATGATCTTCTCCCGTGAAGTTTGGAAAGTCATGATGGCAATAGATGATCGAGCACAAGTTGATTGGGCGGCGTTCATCTTTCAAAGAGTGCGGCAGAGTGTTCTGCAGTTCCCTCGACTTCACCTTCCCTACGGGATGCCTCTAAGTTGGCTGCTAGAATAGAGATTCACCGATCTCACCTTGGGTCCTTCGAATCTTCGAGGAATAGACTTTTATCCCTTTGTACCTTTCTCGCCCTTTGATTGAATCTTCTGTTGTAATTGTTTTTGATGATGTATATAAGATGATGTCATTTTTAATGTAGACGAACTCATATAATTGCATACAATGTCGATCATTTACTTGATAGTTGCCTCGATAATCAATCTGTGTAGCAGAACTGCTGATTATGTTTCTGCTAAGATCATAGCAGATCGATGATTGGTAGCAACGATAGATATTCTACCACAAACATAGTAGTTAGCAGAGCTCTCGTCATCTAATATCGTTTGTAGCAGAGTGACCTTCCTTTAGTAGAGATATCAAGTCTAGCAGAAAATCCATTTGTTAGCATAGATCTTATTCATTAGCAGAGATCTTATTTCTAGCAGAGACTTCATTCGCTAGCAGAGATTGCATTCGCTAGCAGAGATTGCATTTGCTAACAGAGATTGCATTCGCTAGCAGAGACCTCAACTCTAGCAGAGATCTCATTCGCTAGCAGAGGCCTTGTCTCTAGCAGAGACTTCAACTCTAGCAAATGAAATGACGATTTTCAGAGTATATTTCTCCAACCGTCGATTGCGTATTCCAAGAATCATTTTGACCGATCTGTCGTGGTGTCTGCTTATTTGACGAGTGACAGATGATTAATAACTCTGGTAATTTGAATCTGATCAATTCTGACGAGAAGAGTTATGATTTTCCCTTTATAAATACCCTGATTGTGAGTATCCTTGTTGCCATAACAATTCTTTGTCGAAATACAATCTTCAAAAATATGGATTCACCAGGTCAATCTCTTGAATTGCGCCGAAATCAGATCCTACATGAGGCTGGTTTGAACTCACTGTATGATAACAATCCAAGGGTGGTAGAGATTGTCATGTCAAAGTTAAATCGCAGTGGATTGACTCAATTTGTTACTGCTACTCCCAGACGTTTCCAAGGCGATGTTCTTCGGGAACTCATAGAAGATTGCTCTGTGGAGGGGGATGGCATTTATGGTCGCTTCTGCGGCAAACTCATCTACTGGTCACCAGACGTCTTTTCTCGTCGATTCGGCCTTCCTAGAGGTCCTGGGTCTGTCTTCGATCATCGTGTAACGGACATTGCCTCTGAGTGGTCGGCTTGGCAGAAATGGAGACGAACGCCTTCGTTTGAATTTTCTCTTTCTGTCTCTGCGTACGATCTGTGCACTCCTTATTGGGTGCTCTTCCGTGTGGCAAATAATATGTTGATGGGGGAGAACTGTGACGACACGTTCTTCTCAAAGGAAACATGGCAGTTCATGATGTCTATTGATGATGGAGCCGAGATAGACTGGGCGAAATACATCTACAATAGCGTCCGAGACTGCGTTGAATATTATCCAGCCGTTCCCCTACTCAATGGAATGCAACTTAGTTGGTTGTTAGAGCAGAGCTTCCCTCAGATTGCAGAAGGACCAACGAATCTTATAAGTGCGGACTTCTTCCCGTTCAGGCCTTCTTCCTCCTAGAATAGCGATCTTTTTGTTTGTAATCTTCCTCTTTTCTTTTGTAATGACATTTTGTCGATGAACGAAAAGATATAAGAAGATTTCACAGCTATGTTTTGTTGTCTGTCACCATTCTGCTCGGCATTTTCAATTTTAGCAGAGAACCATAATCTTCAGCAGATATAATCATCTTTCAGAATGAATAATGATGTCTTCAAAAAAATCCAAGAAATAGAGATAATATCTCTTCTTATACTCTGTTTCTGATATGCTTGCGTTATAGTCCCAGCAAGCTGTCTTTTGAGTGACTTGAGTGTCTGTAGCAGCCTTCCTGTGTCTGCTGTGAGCCACTATCAAGTGCTATCATTTAAGACGGCAGATTTCTGTCTAAATCAAAGGATTTGGGATATCCTTTGGTGTCTTCTTTAAGCATTCGTGGAAGAGAACGCCAGAATACTCAGGTTGGTAGACTTGCCGTAAGTGGCTTTCTCAAGACAGGTGGCGTTTCCCCCTTTGTCGTGACTCCTCGACTTTCGCTCTTCTGAATATTGAATTCATTTGACAGGACATTTTTGGGAGAGTGTTACCATTATGGATAGAGCCATGATCTTCCTATAAAGGATGACTCACTTGTATACTGTAACTTCATCTTCTCCATTTCTCTTTACATAGCATTTCCTTCTTCACTAACTTCAAAATGCATCGTATTACAATTGCTCCAAGTGATCTGCCAGTCACTCGCAACCAGATTCTTCATGAATCAGGGTTGTATTTTGAATATGGTAACAATTGTCGTGTTGCCAACTTCGTTATGGGAGCTCTGAATGAGAGTTGCCTGACCCAGTTTCTGACTACGATGCCGGCATGCTATCAGAAACGAGCTCTCCAAAGCTTTATCTTCAGGAGTAAAGTCGATAATGATGCTATTTGGAGTTGTTTCGACGGTGAAGTGGTTTGCTGGACTCCGGCCTTGTTCTCTCAGAAGTTTGGCCTTCCTCGGGGTCCTACTCGCGTCATGGATGTCTTTCACCATTTGACTGCTCCAGAGTTCGGCTACTGGAATGAGTGGAGGCAGTCCGATGACTTTGGTTTTTCACCAACTCCATCATGTCTGCATTTGAGGGAGGAGTACAGAGTCATCTTTGACATTGTTAGCAATGTCACTTTTGGCGTCCCTGCTGATAATTATGTGTTCAACCCACGGATTTGGAGGGCCATGATGGCCATTGATGCGGAGATGAAGGAAGTTGATTGGGCGGAATTCTTCTTCGATAGAGTGAAGAGATGTATCGATCTCTTTCCTCAAATTCCTCTGCCAACTGCCATGCAGCTAAGTTGGTTGCTTGAGCAGACGTTCCCAAATCTTGCTTCTGAAGGTATCCCTCTGATGGGATTTGACTTTTATCCTTTGAGGGCTCATTTCCCTAACTGTGGTTGAGGAATACTTCGAGCTCTCCTTCTTTGTTGGCAGTCATATGGCTCCTTGTTAGATTTGTAAACGAACATGTTGTAGTTGATGATGTTCCTGCTATTTCCTTGTAATCTTTTGAAGTCTGTTGTCCTTCAAACGAATGAATATGCTAACTTTGGACTCCTTCTTATTTTCAAGACACTGTTCAGCTTTTCGTAGTGTAATAGTGTCAAGATAACTTCAACAAGTCGAAGAAATAGCGATCAGAACATAATTATCAAACAGATTTCAAGAATATCCTTATAGAAAGAATGAGAGCTAGGACTCATTCATCCATATCTGCATCTAATTCCATTAATCCCAATTTCAAGCATAACTCTTTAAATCTGGTTTCTGGAAGTGGCTTTGTAAAGATGTCTGCTATCTGATCTTCTGTGCATATATACCGAACATCGATATCTCTCTTCTCTTGATGGTCTCGTATGAAATGATGACGGATGTCGATATGCTTAGTCCGAGAGTGATGAACAGGATTCTTTGTAATGCACATGGCACTATTGTTGTCACAATAGATGGGCACACATTCAGGAGAAATCCCATAATCTTGTAATTGTTGCTTTATCCAAAGAATTTGTGAGCAACAACTAGCAGCAGCTACATACTCTGCTTCAGTGGTGGAGATAGCAACAGAGTGCTGCTTTTTGCTGAACCAGCTAATGAGCTTGTGTCCCAAAAATTGACATGTGCCGCTTGTGCTTTTCCTGTCAATCTTACATCCTCCAAAATCAGAATCTGAATATCCACTTAGACCTAGACTGTCTTCTCTTGGATACCAAATTCCTAATCCTTCTGTGCACTTCAAATAGCGGACAATTCTCTTGGCAGTGTCAAAATGAACCTTCTACGGCTTGGCTTGATATCTAGCACATAATCCCACGGCATATGAGATATCTGGTCTACTAGCGGTGAGATAGAGTAGTGAACCTATGATCCCTCTGTAAAGAGTAGGATTCACATCATCTCCTTCTTTTTCAAGAGCGGCAATGCAAGTTGTGCTGATAGGTATGCGCAAGCTCTTGGTCTTCTCCAGACAGTATTTGGCGATTAAGTCACGAGCATACTTCTTCTGATGGATGAATATTCCTTCTTTGGATTGATGAACTTGTAGTCCAAGAAAATAGGACATCTTTCCCATCAAGCTCATTTGAAAATGGCTAGTCATGAGATCAGAGAATCTATCACATAGATCTTGATTCTTTGATCCAAAGATTATGTCGTCAACGTATATTTGAACTAGTAGAATGTTGTCTCCATCCTTGATGCGAAAGAGAGTTTGATCTATCCTCCCTTTCTGAAATCCATTTTTCAATAGAAACTTAGACAACGTTCCATACCAAGCTCGTGGTGCCTGCTTCAGACCATATAGTGCCTTC
>JAPKLW010005313.1:10437-21587 GCA_026898455.1 Plectranthus barbatus
TATATCCTTTGGCCACAAGACGTGCCTTGTTCCTTACTACAGCACCTGATTCATCTTTCTTGTTTTTGAACACCCACTTTGTGCCTATCACACTTTGATGTTCTGGTCTGTCGACTAGTTCCCACACATTGTTGCGTGTGAACTCTGCAAGCTCCTCTTGCATGGCATTCACCCAATCTGCATCTAGCAATGCTTCTTCTACCTTCTTGGGTTCTTCATTGGATATGTAACAGGCTAACATGGCATTGCCGTTCCCTTGTCTGGTTAGGATAGGATCATTTACGCTTCCAAGAACACTGTCTAAAGGATGCGCTCGTAGCCATGTTGGTCTGATATGTCCTGGAAATTTAGCAGCCGGTTCACCTTCTTGATGAGTATTGTTTTGATTAGCTTCTACTTCATTTTCCTGGGGTTCAGCAACTGGAACAACTGGTACTCCTTCTTCATCTGCTTCTGGATCTTCATGAATAGGATCAGCATGAGCAGGTATTGTAATGGTTGGAGCTTCAGCAGTAGGTTCCACCAGGATTGGATTCTCAGCAACTCCTTTGCTAAGGTCTTCAGTAGATTCTTCATCTTCTCGATCATCAAGTACACCAGCAACATCTAAATTCTCATTTAGATATATATAGGATGGGGCCTCAGCATGATCATTAGCATCACCGGCCTGGTCATCAGTCTGGTCACCTGCTGAGTGCGATGCCTCTGGGATGACATCAGTCTTAGACCTAATCGGATCAATACTCATATTCTCAAAAGATTTTTGAAGAGATTGATCATGGATATCATTGGTCTCATGATTATCATTCCTCTGTTCTTTGTCAGTCCTGCGCAGACCATTATACACTTCATAAGGGGTTTTGTTGAATCTGCCGTTAACTGCACTCCTGTTCTGAGTGTAGCAGGCAGTCATGATAGCCTCTCCCCAGTACTTTCCACTGAGTCCTGAATCAGCAAGCATGGACCGTGCTGCTTCTTTCAGTGTTCTGTTTCTCCGTTCTGCTAGTCCATTTTGCTGTGGGGTTCTAGCAGTGGACTTCTCATGATGAATTCCAGCTTCCGCACAGAAGTCCATCAGAATTCCATTACAGAATTCAGTTCCATTATCTGATCTAATCCTTTTAACTGTAACTTCCTTGTTGTTCTGTTCTTTGAGGATCAGTTCAGGTAGCAGGATCTTTACTTCGTCTTTAGTCTTTAATAGTTGAACCCACGTGTACCTGGAGAAATCATCAACAACCACAAGTGTATATATTTTCTTATTAACTGTGGGTGGTGTGACAGGACCAAATAGATCCATGTGTAGGAGTTCGAGAATTCTCCCTGAGGTATCCTTTTCTGGATTTGATTTGAAGGATGCCTTTGTTTGTTTGCCCTGTTGACATGCTTTGCACACTCCTTCCTTTCAGAAAGATTCAGCAGGCAGTCCTTCAACTAGCTTGTGTTTGGCTAGATGATTGATTGTCTTGAAGTTCAAGTGATTTAATCTTTTATGCCATAGCCAACTTGTCTCTTCTTTGTTAAATGCCACGAAGCAAGAATCCTGTTGACCACTTTGCCAATCAACCACTTATAGTCCACCCTTGCGGATGCCTCTAAGCTTTACTTTACCTGTAACCTTATCAACAATATCACAGCCAGAGTTAATGAAATAAACATTATATCCATTTTCACACAACTGGCTTATGCTCATTAAGTTATGTTTAAGGTTTGAAACAAGAGCAGCATTAACAATTTGAATTCCATCTTGTTCTACACATCCTCTTCCAATGACTCTTCCTCTGCTGTTATCACCAAAAATAACTGAGGATCCATAGACGCTTTGTAGATCTGAGAATAAGTCTGCTCGTCCAGTCATGTGCCCTGAGCAGCCGCTATCAAGAATCCATTCATCTGGAGATCTTGATTCCTTCACTCTTGGATTCTTCTTCTGCAAGACAATTAAGATAAGGATTTAGGTACCCGTTTAGTCTCGGGTCCTGCAGAATTAGCAAGTGTCATAGTTCCTTTTGGAACCCACATTTGAGTGATCTTCAAAATTTTCTTCTTGACATCACTCTTTATACCTTTCTCAACCTTAGGATAAGTAAATCTTGCATACTTAGATTGAGGATGAGGTGTGGTAGTGTGTTGTGCCTTCATTGTCCTTTTGAGAGAATTTGTTTTGGACTTAGGCCTTACATAGGTGTTCTGCCTATGTGGTGTATATACATTATGAGGGGGCTTTACAGCATTGTAATTAACATGCTTGTTTGTATGAAATGAAGATCTTGTTGTCCTGGCAGTAGATGCATACTGCTGGGCAATCCTTCTAGGTTCTGCTGATCTTGATTGCGAAGCATATGTTCTCGTGTTCTGCTTGAATTTATCCTTCCTCTGTTGAGGTTTCATAGCAGACACTCGAGCATTCTGCTGAGGTAGAACGCACCTCTGCTGTGATTCCCTAGCATATATTCTAGGATTCTGCTGGGGTATATCGTACCTCTGCTGAGGTTCCCTAGCAGATGTCCTAGCATTCTGCTGAGGTTTCACAGAATCGCTAATGAATATTTCAGCAAATTCCTTTTCTTTCAGTTTTTCTCCAAGGATGAATTTTCCAGCAGAGATAAACTGAGTAATCTTCTGCTTAGAAGGTTTTCCTTTATCATAGCGATCAAAACCAATGCCAGCTCTATCTTTGTAGTGCTTTTGTTGATTAATTGCGGCATTCAAAATGGCTTGACTGGTCGTGTAAGTACAAATGCAATTTTCTTTTGGTTTATTTTTCAGCAAAATGTTTTCTTTCTCAAGAATTTTGAAATTCTCAGAAAGTATTGAAAATTCGGCTTTCATTTTTGTAAGTTCCTCACTTGCAGACCTTAGTCTTTCGACTTCCTCGATCAAATTTGAAACTTTTAACTTCAGTGAGGTGTTTTCTCCTACAATGACGTTTTTAATTTCGTACATTTTAGAGAATTCTTTACTTAGCTTCGTGAGATAGTCTTCCTCAGAATCTAAAGTGAGATTCTCGCAATCATCAAATGTTACAAATCTAGGGATGTTTACTAAAATTACCTCGTTGTTCTGCTGAGCGGGCATGAGAAGGTGACTGCTGAGTCTCCTTTGCTTCCTTTTCGCCTTTAGCCTCCATCAGCATCTTCTGAAGTTTCTTCATCTGTTCTTCTAGTTCACTGATCTTAAGATCAGTAGACTGAGAGCCAGAGGTTGTAGCAACCTCCTTTGATTGGTTTATGGAAACAGATCTTTCTTGATTGTAAAATGGTTTCTTTTGTTTAAACTTATTGAAATCCTTTTTGACAAAGTAAGCTACATCATCTGAGCTAGCAGCGGATTGTACTACTGCAGCTTCATTCTTCTTTGACTGTTGTATTATAAATTCATGAGATTTTAACTGAGCAAATACCTCGAATGTGGACATTTTGTTGAGATCTTTCTCACTTAGGCTAGTCATTTTAACAAACCAGTCATCTCTGGGGTATAGTTTAGAGATAATCTTGTGATTCATTTCCCCATTCTCATATTTCTTACCAAGATTATTCAGCTCTCCAATGATGGTATTAAATCGTTCCTCCATGGCCATTATGGATTCACCTGCATTCATAGGGAAAGATTCATATTTGTCAACAGCTACCTGCAGTTTATTGCGTTTCATCTGGTCTGTCTCCTGGGAAGACTCGCAAACATACTGCCACATTTCTTTGTGCCATCAGCTTTGGTAGTGAGTCAAGGATTAGCTTCTTTGCAACATGCTCCAGCTGAGCTCTTTTCTTGTCTTCACTTGTGTATTCCTCAAAAGGTTTTTCAACCATTTGGGGTCTCTGTGGCCTTGGGGGTCTAGGTTGGTCTCCTTCATCAGCTCCTCCAGCGGGTTCGGGTACAGGTCATATAAAAGTGTTAGCTTTCATAATTTTAATGGGACCTCTTTCAAGTACCTCAACCATTTCTGGGTGTATGCTCTGAAGCTGTATTAAGGCCATCTTTTTCCATGTTGAAAAGTTCTCCCTGTTGTACTTTCCAAGAGAGTGATTCAACATCTTGTCTCCTGAGCTAAACAAGTGAAACACAGATAAACAGGTAAAAGTGCAAGGAAAATGCGGATCTGGTCTTAAGCGACTCAGAAGCAGTCGGTTTTTCAACCTCCTGCTCTGATACCACTTGTTGGTCCCGAAATGTCAGAGTCGTCGTGTTAATAAGTCAACACGAAATGCAGCGGAATAAGTTTTACGTCTCTTGCACTTAATGTTATTTTCCAAAAATTAGTTAGCTCAAGTTATGACTTAAATTTGTGTTCAGATATACACTAGCAACTCCGTTGCTAGGTTTTAAATTGATCTTGAAACAGTTAAGTAATAAAACAGTAAATGGACACAAGATTTATAGTGGTTCGATCAAATAGATCTACGTCCACTCCTTAGCCGAAATGTTAAGAATTTCACTAGAAAAGTATACAGATTACAAGGAATCGCCTTTCCAGTTAAATAGGCAGTGAGCTTTTGGCTTGGCTACTTAACAGCTATCCTCCGTGAGTCTGAACTTCTCTGATCACAGCTCCGGTCAAGTCAAGGGCACACCTTCGTAAAACTTGTCCTTCGTAAATGAGGCTTTTATAGTTTGCCTCTTAACTTAACAAGTATGTAGCTAACACCCGTCTGAGTCAATCCTTTTCAAGACTGACTGTTGGATACTCCTAGTAAAGAGATTATCCCAATGATTGAAGATTCTTATCAAAGATTCAAGAATCTTCAAGGCTGAGTGTCAGATATTGAATGTGAAGACACTCTTGGTTGTTGAGGGCTTTGAATGTGCTTTTTTTTATCACGAGCTCTCAACTGACTACTTTTTCTTGTTCGCTTTGTCAAAGGAATCTCACACTTGAATGGAATGTAATTGAAGCGATTATCAAGGTAGTAAAAGCAGTTGTCGATCCAGTCCTGGAATCTTTCTTTTATAGTTGGAGATTCAAAACTTGAATCTCCATACCCGTTAGACACAACGGCTTCTTTGTCCCAGAATGGATTAACTCGTCAGAACACTTTTTAAAGTAGAGATGTACTTTCCAAACTACTTAGGGAAAGTCTCGTCCCTTGTGTGTCCTTTTTGTCAGAGTGGCAGTCCGTCTTCATCTTTTGAATCTTGCCCTTTGTTATGCTAGGAGTTGCTGAAGCCTTTTACTGTCTTCGATCCTTTGACTTCTTTTGTTTCAGACTCTATACTTCGTTGCTGAAAGGTCCGAATGCTAACACCTTAGCATTCTGTCTGGCTTGCTTTCAGCCATTTGCTAGTGATCTTTTGTTGGCTTGTTTCTCTAGCAGATTGCGAGTAGACTGCTGACATCAACTGCTTTATGTCTGCTAGGAAATCTTCTCAGCATACTAGTCTATTACAACTCAATGTATAACTTATACAGGACTTTACAAGTTGTGTTAGACTCTCTAGATTTCAGCAAATGATCGACCAACTAAATAAGGTTTGATCCAACAAAACCTTTTACAAATAAGTCCTAAGGGAGATTTTAGGAATAATTCCCAACACTACGTGATGGTGGTGTCGGTTTGGTCGGGGCTAGCCGGAGCTGGCCGGAATAATGCCGGAAAGCTTATGGGTTTTAGGGGTTGGGTGGAGGAGATGAGCTCTTTCTCTCTCTAGTTAGAAAAGTGGAGGAGATGAAATGAAGCATATAACTTCCTTATATTTGTTGGTAATAAATCTCCTCTCAAAATACATATAAATATGTACATTATATCTCAATTATCCATTTCAACAATAATATTCTCCAATTAATTTATGCTTCACCATATTCTAATTTCCAACAATTACTTATTCTTATAATTCCATCCCACCTCAATACTTTCTTGGGAAATTCTTCCAATTCCAACCAATATAATTAAATTCAAGTTCAATAATATAACTAATACATGATTTTTGGAACAAATTCTCTTTATTAAAATAATTAAGCATTACATAAGCTTATCAAAGCTTGGGGTATTACAGATTAATGGTAACATCTTCTGAGTCAGAGCAATATGACTCAGCAGTGTCATGCATGTTTGCTGAATTAGACGTAGTAGAGGTTTCTACCTTTTCATTTATGATTGCTAAAGCGGACTCCGTCTCTTGGTCTTCTTCAGCATTATCCTCGTCCTATATTATGGCCAAGAACACCATCAGGGCCTCTTCCTCATCTTTTTCTAAGGAAAATTACCATAATCATGATCAGGGATGTCTGAGATTTTCGTTCTAGTCAGCAGAGCTTTTGTGATTGCCTTTGACGCACGCTTTTCAAATATTTGTTTTAGTCTCTCCCTCTTTTCCTTGTCTACACACGGACAATCAAACTTGAGATGATCAGGAGAGTTGCACTCAATGCAAGATCTCAGCGTCCTTTTTGTTAAGCAACTTTCTGCTGGATGAGAATTTTTCTTCTTGGTTTTAGCTTTCAAGAGAAGCTCGTGTAGTTTCTTCATTTATTCCTGCAGCTCGCTGATGGAGCACTCAGTCTCCTTTGGTTTAGATCCTTGTTGATGTGGTCTCCTTTGCTGGATTTGTCTGAGCACGACGATTGGCGTGGAATGTTTTCTTTGGTTTCAACTTTGAAGCATCCCTTTTAACAAAGTATCCTGCGTCCTCCGTGTGATTTTCGACTGATGTTACAACTCTTATAGCTTCGTTCTTGTTTTCTTGTTGAATGTCCCATTCATGGACTCGGAGCTAAGCAAGCATTTATTTCGTCATCATTTTTGAGAGATCTTTCTCCTTTAATGTTGTGGTTTTTATAAACTAGTCATCTTTTGGCAGATTGGAGATTATCTTCGAGTTTTGATCATCATTTTTGTAAACTCTGTACAAACTTCTCAGTTCATTGACTATTGCATTGAATCTTGCTTCCATTGACTTGACGCTTTCACCTGCAAGCATAGAGAATGATTCATATTTATCTACTGCTACCTGCAATTTGTTGCGTCACATTTGATCGGTCTCATGAGAGAGAGTGGCTAGGAACTCCCAGAGTTCCTTAGCATTATCATATTGCATGGCTTCCTCAGTAAGAGATTCTGGTAAAGAACTTAGAATAAGCTCATGCACTATTGGGTCCAGCTGGGCTCTCTTTTTTTTCCTCAGTAACCCATTCCTCGTAGGGTTTCTCCACCATGTTTGGTCCTTCAGCATTTCCCTTGAAGGCATTTGCTTTCATGATCTTGATTGGACCTCTCTCAAGGACATCAACCATTTCTGGACGTATGCATTTTAACTAAATGGTTTCCCTCTTCTCCACATTGCATACTTTTCAACATTGAATGGAGGAAGCTTTGTAACATTCATCATCTTTGTGTGTACAATAGATGGAGCTAGTCTGTGAATACAATAAAGATGAAGAGAAAAAAGTGAGAAAGATTATATAAAGTGAAGGTGTGAGTAGAAAGCATGAAGAAATAGGTTTATATACAATGAATGGCATCGGAAGATTTGAAAAGTGGGAGGCGGCTGGCTGAGGCTGAGTTCCAACTGTTTAGCATTTGGAAATGCAGTTAGCTTGGTGCATTCATTGCACGCGCATCATCTTTCTCCATCAAAAAAGCTGAGCTCCATAAACTATGATTAATTAGTTTTGAGTTCAATTAATATCAAATTTTCACAATATTTGGAAGCTTAACACGAAAAGAGTGCAAGGAAATGGATCTGGTCCAAAGCGACTCAGAAACAATAAGACTGTAAAGGATAACTGCTCTGATACCACTTGTTTGTTCCCGAGATCAGAGTAATTGTAAAGCAACGGAAAGTTAAATGTTCTTGCACTTATTTAGTTGAGGTTCTGACTCAGCAAGGATTTAGAAAATATGTTTTAAGTTCAAAGAGGTTCTTAGATCGATTGCAGTTTATACTCCAGCACTTGAGGTGTTGGGTTTCAATTGAGAGATAAGAAATAAACAACATGAACAAAAGAACACAAGGATTATAGTGGTTTGGACAATTGTCCTACGTCCACTCCACAATCTGCTGACTGGAATTCACTAAGACTTGATACAAGGAGTTGAACTTGATCTCTAACTGCTGGCAGCACCTCCATCTGGCCACAGCGCACCTTCAAGCAGCTCCTCTTATATCAATCTTCTCAGCAACCCTTGGAGTGAGGACACACCTCGCATCCTCCTTGAATGCTGGACTTAGGAGATTTAGAGTTCCTCTTTGAACTTATCCAACTTGCGGCAAAAACCCGTAATAGTCAACCTTATAGAGTAAGATAACTTTTGAGTTCTTTCTAGGATAGAAAGAACTCCAAGATAACTCTAGAAGTAAACTTCTAAAGTCTCGTGTTTATCACCACGGGTAGCTTCTACGAAGCCTTGAACTTTCAAGTGCAGGGTAATGAATTCGGTAGAGTTTGTGATTGATTTTTTTGTACGATTGTTCTCTTAGTCTTTCTACAAATCCTCTACTATTTATAGACAAAGATTCAAAACTTTGAATCTTTAGTCCATTAGAGACAGATTGGTGAATGCCCAATCTTCTTCTTTCCTTTTTCTGAGCTGCACAGAGACATTTCAGGTCTCCTTGCGCTTATTCGTTCTTTATCTGACACGCAGACCTTGTGTCACAACGGATCTCCATGTAATACTAGGAATCCTTTTGACTTTTGATATGAGAACCTTCAAATCCAGGAGATTCCTTAAAATCCTGAGATTGATGGTCTTTTCATTTTGATTTACCCGCTGCAGATGTCTGCTAAACTCTAGGAATGCTTTTGTAGGAACTCTCTGCTGAGTCCGCTAGGCATTTGCTGTGATCTCAACAACCTTGCTAGATCTAGCATATTGACATTTTGCTATACTTCAGAGTCTTCATTATTTGCCTGCTATATTCTTCTAGCAACCTTAAGACTTGCTAAGTGCCCTCAGTAATCTTTATGTATTTCTCGGTATTTGCTATCTTTTCATATTTTTATTACTTTACTAGCCTCTTCAACAATCTCCAATTTTCTCCGGAACATTGCTAACTCTTCAATTCTTCAAGCACTTTGCTAGCTCCTTCAGCAACCGTTAGCAAACATTTCCTAACTCTATTACAACTCAACCAAAAGTATCATATACAAAACTTTTACAATTTCAGCATATTGCTGAGTTGCTTGAGGCTAAGCAAATCTTGCTTTGATGCACCAAAACAAATACAATTAATATATGATCAAAGGGTACAATATTCCCAAAAGTACGGAGATAAATTAACGAACACAAATATGTATAAGATTGCAGATTGAATGAGATTTGAGTTTTACCTTTCAAACCAAAATTCGTAGCTTTCACAAATATTATAGCTCCAAAACCTGGAATCGATCATCAAAATCAAAGAATTTATATGAAAATAAATTCAAGAACACAAATTGGAATATGATTACAGATAAGGAATAAGAGATCAGATCTCAAATAAGAAATAAGAATCGAATCGCAGAGAAAGAAACATAAATCTAATTAGAGATGGAAATAGATTTGATCTACTAAAATTTGTTAAATTACAACACTACCCTGAATTATTTCACAATGCAGTATACTGGGCAAAAAATGAAAACAGGGATTTTTTTGATCTTGAGCATTGATTTGTCAAATTGAATGATTGAGATTTATTTTCATTTTTTATATTAACAACTATTCTCGTATGATCTGACCTATATATATATATATATATATATATATATATATATATATATAGGGGAGTGATCTAGGCTGAACAGGTATATGTGAATGAACAGAGAACAAAATCTAACCATCCATTTTGTAAATCAACGTTCCAGATTAAATCTTTCCGTCTATCATTAAATAGGCTAGTTTTTGTCATTTAAAGGGCATAAACGGAAAAAAAAAAAAAAACCCGCACAATTAAAAACTGAAAGTCGAAATTTATGGGGACAGTTACCAATTAGGATCAACCCACGATCTAGACAAATTTAATCGAATATTTAGCATGTTTGTTGGTTGTCATTAATGATTTTTTCCATTATTATCAAATAAATTGGAAAGAGAAAATGCACCACGATTTATTCCATAATATTAAGTTAATCGTTATCATTGTTTATTGCTTTGTGTGTCATTGTTTATGACTTTGTGTGTCATTATAAGGTTATTCTCTCAACTTCCAGTAATATATTATCATTAAATGTATAAACAATTTTAATTATTCGTTAAACATGGATTCGAAGAATGATACATTTATTCATAAATAATGACACTCACATAAAATAAAAATGACAATCGCATATGACACAAAAATAATAAAATCTAGACGTGAAGGCGATCCACCAAGTGTCAGCCGGATTCGAAGAATGATACATTTATTCATAAATAATGACACTCACATAAAATAAAAATGACAATCGCATATGACAGAAAATAAAATAAAATCTAGACGTGAAGGCGATCCACCAAGTGTCAGCCGGATTTGAAGAATGATACATTTATTCATAAATAATGACACTCACATAAAATAAAAATGATAATCGCATATGACAGAAAAAAAAATAAAATCTAGACGTGAAGGCGATCCACCAAGTGTCAGCCGGATTCGAAGAATGACGTCGACATCGCCAGATGAGACAAGGCAGCAAACAACTAGTCATAACAGCGGATCTTGGACGAAAATCGTCCAAGTGGAATGGCCAAATCGCGAATCAGACTTTAAGACTGGACGAAAATCGTCCAAGTGGAACTTGATGCTGGGGTTGATTGGCACGAGATGACGAGCAGCGACGGGCTGCGACTGTGGCAGCGAGAAGGGGATAGACGAGAGAACTTGATGCTGGGATTGATTGGCACGAGATGACGAGCAGTGACGGGCTGCGACTGTGGCGGCGAGAAGAGGATAGACGAGAGGGGAGAGCCATGGCTGGTGGTCGGACGATGGTGAGGGAGAGGGTGGACGATCATGAGGGAGAGGGTGGACGATCGTGAAGGAGTGGGTGAATTAACAAATTAATTGAACCCTAAAAGAAGCTAAATAAATTAAATCCTAAAAAATTAGGTAACTACCATAATTATCAAATCTACTATAAAATATAATAATATTTACTACCTAAAATGCCCTTTCAAATAAATAAATAAATTTAATGACTGACACGTGTCATTATTATAACCATCAGATTCAAAAAATTAATGGTTAGATTATAG
>JAPKLW010005314.1:0-21580 GCA_026898455.1 Plectranthus barbatus
ATATTATTATTCTGGAAAAGGCGGACATAGAATGAATTCTATACCCAGTAAGAATATGTTGCCTAAATGAGACGGAAAAAATAAAAGAGCAGATTCAGTTCGAAAATGCAATGCAAGTCGAATAACAAATGTATGATTGAATCAAAATATCAACTCACAGGAAAAGGAAATTAAATTAAACATGTGTTGAAGTCGAGATATAATGGGACAAAAAATTAGGCTGCAAAAGCTGGCGCCGCTTGAAAATATGCAATGCATGACAATGATTTCATGACTTTTTATTTTTATTTTTTGAACTCAAGGAGAACAATTTCATCATTATAAGACGAAATATGCGCAGAGCAGAAGTAAGTCACTTTCATTCAGTTGTTCGAAAGTAGCTACCTACCTCGATGACTAACGATAGTGGTCATCTCCGCAAGAATCCCATGGCCTGGTAAACGTTTTCGACAGTTACATCAGCAATGGATGCAGCTTTACTAGCGCCCTCGCGTAAAATGTTGTCCAAGTAAGACGTGTCCGATGTGATTTCTGCATAACGTGCCTGACAGCAACTACATCTTCAGAAGAGGGAACTCATGTTTTTGCAGTAAGCAGAAAGAGGAGAGAGGTGGCAGAAAATGCCACACTCCTAGACACAACAATAGGAAACAATAATTCGAACTAATAAGCAACGATAGGCAATGTGAGGAGATGATTGTATTAGATTAACAAAACATTCTAAAGCTAGCTACTTCGAGGCCTCCAACTCCCTAGTCAGGAATCATGAATTACAAGCCTAAAATTGTTGTTCTATGTTCATCGTCTATCATGCTTGCTTTTTACATGCATGTGGTGGTTCCACCGGCAACTAGGGTTGAATCCTAGATTGATGTTTAAAGAACTCAACTATTCAAGATACTGACAATGCTCACTGATGGCATTCATGTGATATAAATTGGTTATTAGATATACAAAGATGACTCCGAGTAGCCAAACAAGAAGTTGGGAACGCTTAAAGGAAATTACTCAAGTGATGGGCATTGCATGTATTTTATAGTGTGAAAGATACTGGTGTGGAAATGAAACCTGGATTGGATGAAGATGATCGACTAAAGCATCAGTAATCAGGGGTTTGAATGATCCCCAATTCAAATTTTGGCATTCTTCCAAAACCTCCTGCACAGATTAAATGTGTAAGCATTGCTAGAATAACAGCCATGAAAAAATTTGCAAACCGACATTGCAATCAGGTTTGAAGAGAGTAACAAGGACATAGCAGTCCAATTCATTTCATAACATACTCCTAGGATTTAGATCTTCATAGAAGACAAAAGCAAACCCATTTGCAATGTTTTGTTGAACTAAGTTAGATATCTGCAATCACTAAGTTATGAATTAGACAATTTACGCATGCTTGTTCGTAACAGATTTGACAGATAAATGCATATGTAGTTCATCTTGAACCCCCTAACAGTATACCAGCTGCACACCAATAAAAGTTACATGTGTTCTCGAATATTCCACCATGGCACGAAGTTCCCATTAAAACTTACATTGAACTAGAAATAATAGATGAAAACACATGAAGCAGAGCTGATAAACAAATGAGTTTCCAGGTTAAAGAACCTAACTTCTTCAAGCATAATTTGCATCAGGATACCTCTTTGCTCTTGCCGGTAATGAGCTGATATATTGAAAGAAGGTTGTTGCATTCTGGCCGTTCAGGATTATCGAACTCCATCCTGCAAAATTTTAAAAAGGCTGAGATTTGATGAGCAATGATTTTGGACTCATGTCAGTTACACGCAAAAATACCAAAAGGAATACAAAAGCAACTTTGATGCATACAAAGCAAAACATAGGAAATCCAGAATGAGCAAATAGAATCTGACCCAGGAAATGAGTCAGTCTTGCAACGTTTTATTTTGTTTGCAATAACCTGCAAAACCAGCAAAGAAGTGAATTAAAGATGAGGGCATGTTTCTTGGACAACCATGACACACTTCAGCAATGCACAATCTACAATATGCACGGTGGAGTATCCTATGGGAATATATAAATTTAGCTCTCTAACTGTCAATTTGTGTCCCCCAAAAGCTCGTGTAATGCCTCCATCTTAAAGTAGAATAAAGAACAATGAAGAAGACACAGATATTCATAGAATGGTGCCATCCAGTGATCCAACAAGAAACTATTCACACTGGTAAACAAGCTGAATCCATTCAAGTAACTTTTACTAGCCTATTTTCAGTCTTTTAGCCAACTAAAATCTTTATGCCTCTGTTACACCTGTTACAAATGAGTCCCAATAAAAGTACTGCCTATTGCTACTTCCCCGATTTTTTTTTAAATTATTAATTCAGAAAGCTTCCACATTATTGGCTTCAACAGAAAATGTGTCATAAGCTAAAGGAATGTGACACAAATCATTTAAAGGAAATAAATTATACTTACATCTTTTGAGTCGAGCAAATTGATTCGTGACTGATCAGATGGCGCAGATTTAGACATCTATATACAAACATAAAAAGATATAAATCAGAACTATGATAAGGTGATAAGTGACTGTCATAAATACTACTCCCTCCGTCCCATTAGATTAGTCCAGTTTGATTTCGGCACAGAAACCAATGTTTGTGAGTGTAGTGGAATTAATATTTTATTGATGTGAGAAGATTTTTTTCTATTTTAGGAAAGTGGACTAATCTGGTGGGACAGATGAAAATGGAAAAATGGACTAATCTGGCGAGACGGAGGGAGTATTTCAGAAGTTTTCAGAATTGAAATGCATCTTTATGTTTTAATTATACAAAATTGCCAAGATAAAAAACATTGCACACAGTAGGGTTTGCTTCTCAGACTCATGAGTCATGGCATAAGTTAGCCTGCCAAACAATCAAATATCAAGGCAAGTTGAATTCTAATCTCCCAAAAGGGAAAATGTAGGCCAAATACTTTGACCAACCAGTATAATTGTGAGAACAAGAGTTGAGATTTAAAAACTAAAAACTAAAAAGTCAATTCATGCAATGTATGTTACAAAAGAACAAATCAGCAAGACATCCAAGTAGACTTCTGACTCGCAACTCTACATTGAATCAGGTCTATGAATATAGTAACTCATCATTTTTGTGTAACAACAAAGTTTGAATACATTGATTTGAATTGCTCAGAACTTTCTGATAATAGTTTTAAAAAGCTCATCATTGTTTTTCAAGAACAAGTTCTTCCCCATTAGTGTACTCTTCAGTTTTTCTAGTGGAGTCCCATTAGCATTAAAATATGATTATCTAAATAAGAGCATGTAGTGGCATTACTAATTACTATATATTATATTTGACAGCATAAATAAAGACCTTTTAAGTAATTATTCATGAAAAGAAAATGGCTTCTTTTGCAATTTTTTCTATGTGGTGGTGTAACAATAATTTTTAGAAGTTTGAAGATTTCTTAGAATCAGTAAGTAGTTTTTACTTTTTAGCAGAAAAGACCCCTAAGGAATTAAACATCATAACCTTGGAAAGACCATCAGTGAGGGACATCACACGAGCTCCAGTAGGTGGAATAAGTGGTTCAGGAACCTGCATAAGTCACATCATTAGATCATGAGCTAATCAAATCTCCAAATTATTATATTCTACAAAAGTATACTGCACGTCTGCACCACATGTCAATGAACAAAACAGACCTTGAAAATAGCACCACCTCGCCTGAGGCAAGAAAAAATCGATCAGACAGAATGTTCGACAGAATAACAGGAAAATCTTGGACACAACTTTTTAACTATAACGAGCCTTACCCTCCCAGTTTTTTCCACTTCCTCCCTCCATATAAAAAATTAACGCGTTCAGCTAATTCTCGAGTTAGCTCAAGGTGTTGTTTCTGATCCTCACCAACTGGAACAAAATCAGACTGCACAAGGATATATTTACTAAGAAAAGTGCAAATTCAGTCAACAAGCCACAGTTGTATCAAAGAACAAGTATGTTTGACAACTTTATTGTAAACAGATAGTGAATGGCATATTACTCTCCCAAGGTCACTACATATATAGAACATGAAACATATGAGGGACCTCAAATAGTATTAACAAAATAATTTAGGATATCTTGAAAAAAGATAGAAATTTAAAAAGAAAAAAGAAAAAGCAACACAAAGAGATGAAAAGGAATACCTGGTACAAGAGAATATCCGAGGCCATCAGCACTGGATAGGTAAGAAGAGCAACACCAACATTTTCATCGCCCTTAATGCAAACATAAAATATTAACAATAATCATAAAACTATACTATTTCAGAATACATTGTCTAATACTGAAAGATTGCTACAAGTGCTGCTTTATTCTTCACAGAGAAAATAGATTTCGCTCGTATATTAAGAATTTTATTTTACCACTTCAGATTGCTGCTATAAGATCTTTTGTAACAATGGAATCGTATCATGTAAGAGCAAGAGGGAACTGATCACACCAATTTAAAGTAATAAATCAACATATATAATGGTGAAATTAGTAGCTATTGGAAGATCTAGGTCTATGAACTGCTAAGATAATCGGCATCATACTAGAATCAAGAGTGCTTCTAGAGCATGGCTAACTAGTTCTCTTTCACAATTGTAATTTCTTTGGTTCCCTAAAAATTTGCTTAAAATTTTCATAGTGGTCAGTCAACGGCCACCAACCAAATAAATTGAACACCAGAAAATGCTTGCTGCTTCAGCAGAGGATACATTTAGGGTTCTATTAAACAAAAAAGGCTCGCAAGTATGCAGAAACCAATCACTTTAAAGAATTAATTTAACCATGCGATAACCCACATAAGATGTATACATCTATGAAACTAATGCCCAAAGAGAAAGAATGAAACATCCCACCGCCAGATTCCAGCTACCATACACACTCCAATGCTTAGGAACGTACTCACACGTAACAACAACAAAAATCAGTTCGAATAGATGGCATTGAGCTACAGGTATTATGTAACACCACTATGGAATTTGCCTAAAAAGATAGTCAACAAGGTGAAATAGATGAATCAGCTATGTCGCAGGCATCACAAAACTCACCGCCTTCCGTGACTTCTCTTTGAATTGAATCATTCTATTGAGCCAACCAATTGGAGTGGCAGAACTAAGCAACCACATCAGTTCTACATGAGCACGAACATGAGACTGCACAAAGACTGAGGCCTGTGATCGGATATAAGAAACAGAGTCATGCTCAGGAGTTGAAAAGTGATGAACAGCAAAAATGATTAATCATAAGTGAGCACAGAAGGCTGGTAGACCTTGGAAGGATCCACACCACATGCCAAATAAAGAGCTGCAGTATCTTTTGTTGCTTTGGATAATTGCTGTGTATCATATGGTAAAGTTATCTGCATGAAACGATAAGAGCCATGTGACCTTGATGAAAATGAAGCTTATTGGGTGGAAACTCATACCCTTCTGCCTAATGTCAATCAAACAGATGTTAACATATTTCAACAAGCACCACATTTTAATTGAAACTTTCACACAGAAGGCATTTTAAATATGTTGATATAAAATATATGATACTCAAGTCACGAAAGAAAATGCAACACTTCATGGTGCAACTGGCCAAACTATCATACAAGTTCTCAAACAGTGTCAACTAGATAATCTGAACATTTAGAGCTTAGAGAACAAGAGAGGGAATTATTCAAAAGAAAACACGGTGCAAACGCTGAGATAGAAGTCAGTTAAAAGAGCATACCGCGTGGAGGTCCACAATGAAAAAGAGTGTTTCGTATGTATTCTGCAAAAGAGAAATCTAGGTGAAACAACAGCCATCGAAAAATAATTGTTACAGGAATTATAGATTTAATAAGACCAGGGATATGTAACTAAAGGGTACTAACAGATGTTTCGCAGAAAGCATGAAACTTTGATCAAGTTAGGGAAGTGTCTGTTTTACAAGTTACAGCCCATAAGAAAGCAGCATACACACATATATTCATGTAATGTGACTGTGCACCTCAGGAAGTCTTATTACAAATATGACATGTGAGTCACATTCGTTTTATACCATACAAAGTTATCGAACATATATTTCCTTTTGCTGCTTGAAATAAATATGGCAATCCTGCACATAGGCTGACAAGAAAATCATGGTAGAGGTCTCTCTGCCATCTTCCTTTCCATAGTTACGTATAGCATCTAACACTAAGACTAATTTTTTCTGCATCAAATGTAGCAGCTTAAACACATGTAGGAGCACATATATATCTTATCCAACTCGAACCTCCCACATAATGCTGGGCAAAAATATTTGAAAGAGAACCTGCAAGTCAATCCAATTCTTAATGGCACCAAGATAATTTCCAAGATGTATGGATCCAGTGGGCTGGACGCCGGACACTATTCTCTTCCTGTAAAATATAGAAATCAATGTGTGGTCATGGCATATGAATAACTTCACAGCAGCTGAAACTTAATGCAATATTCACCCCCTAAAGCTGCAGAAAGTACTAAGAATCTTCGTGAACATATAAACACTGAAGTAAGTTTAAACATGTGGCATAGACAATAAGCAGCCTCTGCACAGTCCTCATAACTCTGCAAACTACAATGCCATATAGCAATTATCACAGCATCATACCACAATCGACTCACCTTGAAAACTACTATAATTCATGAATCCAAATAACTCACTCACATTACATCCCCAACATAACCTCGTAAAATTTAAAACTGTACGCACGCTAAGCAATGTCAAATAAATGCAGCAGTGCTCTAACTCGAAAATATGGTAAATAAAACTCAAATTCAACGGTTAATACATTCCCAACCACACGGCGTGCATTTCTTAAACACCATCAAACCACGTAATCTCTCAAATAAATGCTCATAGCTATACAGTAGACACCTGCTCAACTTAACAACAACAACAATAAAGGTTCGCAAACATTAGTACTTTACGGAGCTATGGGAAGTCTCCGAAGTCGAAGGCTCCGACACAGCAACGCTGCAGAGGCACCGGAAACTCTCTCCGATCCTCAGGCGCCGCGGCGCGTGTACTCCTCCTACTCCGCTCAAGCATTTGCCGATACGAGCACCGCGTTGCCTGCACAGGATTTCAAATGAATATCGAACTGGAGTTGCGAAATAGAAAAATCGAAGCAACGAAATGACCGGTGAGAAATGCGAAAGTTACAATGAGAGAGGAGTGTTGGAGAGGATTGGGATGTGAGAGAAAATGGAGCGCCCCATTTCCGCTGCTGCTGCTCCGCGCAATTTCTGTTTTGGAACAAAAACTGACTTTTACAGTCGGGTATTGACCCGGATCCAATCTGATCGGGCCGTGGTATGGGCTCGTAGATGTTAAATGGGTTAGTCCAAATGGGCTGCCAACTCATACCGTATTCAAACAAAATAATTCTACACGTACTATGAATAAATATGAAGAAATAGTAATTTTATTTCTCAAGATTTATCTCTAAGTACTTTTAGTTAGAATTCTTTATAATAAATTTATAATTTTAAGGAATATTATTTTAAAATATTTTATGTTAGATTTTTTTCCACATTTTTCATTTTGTCAGTGAATTTTATAGAGATAAGATTTTCTGACATTATAAAAATATAACTCTTAACATAAAAACTTGTGATACAATTCCCTCAAATGAAAACTTTTGGTTATTAATTAATATCACTAATTTTCCCTGCATAATATGAGTTAATAATTAACAATCTTTTCATCGATTTTGTAATTATAACATATTTTTTAAATCTTTGCAATTATAATACAAATTTTGAAAGTTTTGTAATTACAACAAAATATTTTGTATTACGAAATTACAATTTAGAATTATTCATATAGAAGAATAGCAGATATTGTGGGTTTTTTTTCGTTTATTTTAATTTTAATGAATTTTAATTTACAAGATATTTTGGCAATTGTTGATTTTGCATTTTTTTTTTTAATTTTTAAAAAGAACACCATAAATATTACTTAAATAATCCTTAAAAAACACTAATTGACTAAGAATATAATGAAGAATATACTCCCTCCGTCCCTAGCAGAATAAACTCTCTTACCAAATCGGGCGTCCCAACTAAATTGGTCCATTTTCAAAAAAATGGTAAAATTTCACACCCAACAATAAAATATTCATTCTACTAATTCATTCTACACTCACAACTCTTAATTTCCGTGCCGAAAATAAAAGGACTTAATTAACCGGGACGGAGGAAGTATTTGTTTTTTAAGAAATCAAAAATTTTATTTAGGAGGTCCATTTCTCAACTAAATAAAGTTAAAATATACTCCCTCCGTCCCGGCTGAATTGTCCCGAGTTGACCGGGCACAATAAATAACCAAGGAGTGTGAGTGTAAAGTAAGTTGAGTGGAATTAATATTTTATTGTTGAGTGTGAAAAAGTTTCATTTTTAAGTAATGAGACAATTGAGGTGGGACGGACGAAAAAGGAAAGTGAGACAATTGAGGTGGGACGGAGTGAGTATGTTTAATCAGCGATACATCCTTCAAGTATTATTCCAACAATTTAATAAAAAATTATTACAACAATTAAAACCATATTTTTATTAAAAATCTCCACACTTTACTAGTTGGACAACTAAGTATAGTTAAATAATTTAATTTCTTATAATCCCTTCATATAATGAATATATTTTTAAAATCATATTTAATTAATTGAACCGAATTTGAGAAATAATAATTCGAATTTTTTCCTAACTGAATCAACCCAAAAAAGGGGGGTCAAAGTGGCAAAATGTAATATTTTAGTGAAATTAATTGAATTTAAAAAAACAAAGAAATTAATTTATTTATTACGCTATTTGTATGTGATGTGTCAATGGGGAGCACACGTATACATTGCTGCTGTCAAAGCGAACCAGCTGCAAACATATTAATTTATTTATTTATCACTGCGAGAGGCAGCACTTTCCATAGCTGCAGCCAGCAGCAGCGCTTCCATTTTCGGATTTTCCCGCACTTTCCCTCCTCGAAACCATCATGAACAATCGCAGTTGGCTAGCGAACAATCCAATGGAAGACGACGGGATTCCGGAGAGTGAGAGGCTGCAGATCGAGCAGATTATGGAGCTCGAGGACGAGGAATTGGAAGTCGAAGAGGTGGATGATGAAGAATCGTCCGATGATGAGTAGTAAGTGTTCGATTCGTTTTTCGCTTTCTGGAGGAATTTCCGTGATTTTAGTTTTATATGTTTCGCCTATTTCGTTTCTGATTGCGTTGGTGTTCGGTTTGGGGGAATTCGGAGGGGCGGATGTGTGGTTCGATTGATTTGTTGCTGGCTCGTCTCGCGCGCGTCTGGTGAAGACGGAATTGGTGGTGTTGGGGTTTAGGGTTTCTGGACGCTGATGGCGCAGTTAGTTCGAGTTAGCCAGTTATGAATTGCTGAAATGTTTTAGAGTGTGGATAAGCCCTTGATTGTGTGGATTCTTGTTTTTGCATGTTACATGCAACTATGTGCTTGCTTAGAAATGAATGCGATTAGTGGAGGATCCTTGTTGCATGTAGGTGCACGTTTGTATACCATTTGTGTGCAATTGGTTGTAAATTGAAAATTATCATAATCAGGATTCTGTGGCGGCTATGTCAGGATTACTCTCACGAGAGATTTGATTAGTTCATGTTGTAGGCGCAGTTTGAGTATTTGATCTTTGTAATGAACCGAATAATGAATGCTTTGATGTATTAATGTGGGAGATATTGGAGTGTCCGCAATATGTTTACTGAAGAATTTCTTAAATAATGCAGTTTTCTTATGATGACTGTTGCTAAGTATTTCTAATCTTCATTCAACTAATCTACTTTGGTTTCTGTAGTCACCGTCTTACTGCAGGAGCTTCTGCATCTGGTGAATATACATATGACACCTCTTTAGTAACCTTGCATTCATATCTTGGTGGTATGCTGCAACCATTCCTTTTCAAAGTTTTCAAACATTTTACCTGAAAGGAATATCAGATGCTCTATCACCGATTCACTAATCCTTGCATGCCAGATGTGGAAGACACTCATGGTAGGCTGGCATTTCTGGATGGTGGTGCTGTGCTGACCCTTCCCCTATTTTATCTCGAAGGTGCTTTGTTCAATGCCAAATTGAACTATTGTTTTAGTCTGCTTTCTGCAAAACTAGTTGGATTTCAATGTGCTGCTGGAGTTATTGGCCAATAATTTGTGAACTAGAGGACAATCTCATCTCATTAAATACTATAACTAAGATTATCACTTTACTAATAAAGAACAGTGTAATGTATTCTATTTTCTGTTATCCTTGATAGCTTTCATCTCGAGAGGCGAGAATACATATTTGCATGTGAATGCCTTGAGCTTTTACAACAACTGATGAACACTTACATCTGTTTGGTAATTGCATTATTATATTACTCTTTTATTTTGGCAGGTGTTGTTTTATTTCCAGAGGCAACACTACCCCTTAGAGTAGTTTTTCCTAATTTTATAGCTGGTGTTGAGAGAGCAATGGGACAAGATGATGCTCGTTATACAATTGGTGTGGTAGGTGCAATTTATTGTCCTCATGCATTTATACTTGATTCATTTTCCATGTACAATATGTAGTATTGTTATCTTTATTTTGGGTTTGCCTTTCAGGTTCGCGTTTATAGGGATACCAATAATGGCAGGGTCAGGCTCTCGACAACTGGCACTACTGCAGAGGTACTGATTGAAACCCTTTGTTCACCATTCTCCTTGTTAATTTCATGTTTCTCGACAATTCCTTTGTCAGCATAGGAATAGAGTAGAGCCTTGGACTCTAGTTTTACTTATTGACTTTGTTTTGTGAATACATCTCATTATCGTCATAACAGATTCGACAATATAGAAGGCTAGAAGATGGCTCCGTAAATATTGTTGCCCGTGGACAGCAGCGGTTTCGCCTGAAGCGTCGTTGGATTGATGTAGAAGGATCGGTAAGTCCTAAAAGGAATTATTAATGCTTGTATCTTTGTATTATTGCTGTAACTTCTTTTGTACTTGTCACTCCCAAACAGCTTTGTGGAGAGGTTCATATCATTCAGGAAGATACGCCATTAAGAACACCACGGGAAGCTGTTGGTAAACTGGCTCCACTGAGAAATTCTAAGGCCAATAGTGTTTCATTTAGCCGTCACAGCTGCGATGAAGGAAATGACTCTGATGTGATGTCAGAGGGAAGTTTTGAAAGTGAACTTTCATCAGCAGAAAGAAGGCTGCATCATTATGCTCTTGTATCTTCGCGCAGTTCTGGGGTATATGACGAGTCCATAAGTAGCGATGATGAAAGATCTGAGCGATATTATGAATGCCAACCAGAAATGTCACCTATATACAACTATACAAGGCCAGTGCCTTTTGGACTCAAAAAACAGAGTGCTGATGACAGTCCTGGAAATGGGAAGAGGCTGTATTCTTATGTGCAACCTTCTAATAAAGTAGGATGCGGAAAGCACTCCATAGCCCGACTTCGTAATGTTCCAAGAGCTTTCTGGCCCAGTTGGGTCTACAACATGTATGACTCCTATGTACTTGCTAGGAAGGCAGCAGGTAAAGTGGTATTGTTTTTCTATTCGCTGTGAGTGTAGTTTCTATCTCTCATCATGCTTTTTCATTATCTTCCAAGTATAACATATATATTTATATATATATATATATATTTATTTAAAAAAAGTAGGTCTGAAGTACATCTATGCATAGGCAATAGCACTAGGAAGCAGAAGTTATATCTCAAAATCTGTATGTAGCTGATATGAAGCGGAATATTGAGTTTATCTCAAAAGGGGGACTCGTCGGCGGGAACGGGCATGAGCCTACTTCAGTGGGCGTAGCTTGATTAACATTATCTAGTTATTTTAATTAAGTTATTTATTTTCTTAGATTTAGTTGAGTTATTTTAGGATGTGTTATTTATTTTCTATTTTGATTTGATTTGATTTTGTTTAGGAAAGTATCTTTAAGATATTTTTGAGATATTGTTTTGGGGCATTTAAATCCCCATTAGGATTAACTTTTCATTAAGCAATAAAATTATTATTTTGGGAGCGTTAATTCGCTAGGGCACGTCTCGTACGTGATTAGGATTCTGCTTCTATCAATTGGTCCGACCTGCCGGATCCCGTTCTCGTCGGAATGTCGATCAGGTTAGAATTCGACCAAGAGAGGATGAAATTGATATGAAGCAGAATATTGAGTTTATCTCAAAAGGGGGACTCGTCGGCGGGAACGGGCATGAGCCTACTTCCGTGGGCGTAGCTTGATTAACATTATCTAGTTATTTTAATTAAGTTATTTATTTTCTTAGATTTAGTTGAGTTATTTTAGGGTGTGTTATTTATTTTCTATTTTGATTTGATTTTGTTTAGGAAAGTATCTTTAAGATATTTTTGAGATATTGTTTTGGGTATTTAAATCCCCATTAGGATTAACTTTTCATTAAGCAATAAAATTATTATTTTGGGAGCGTTAATTCGCTAGGGCACGTCTCGTACGTGATTAGGATTCTGCTTCTATCAGTAGCACTGTTATACAATACTCTGGGGCATTATAGTTTACTTTATAGGATAGAAAAGATTGCATCTTTAGAACATCGAATTGGATAATGGTGACACTGAATTTGGTTTGAAAAATGTATGTACTGTAATATTTGCAGATCGGTGGAAACAGGTTGTCAAAGCCCCAAATATGGACAGCCTTGTGATGAAACCAGATCTTCTTTCATTTCATATTGCTAGTAAAATTCCAATATCTGATACAGCGAGACAAGAACTCCTGGAGATCGATGGAACAACTTATAGATTGCGCAAAGAGATTGAGCTGCTCGAAAGTTTTGATAAAATTCATTGTAAAACGTGTCAGGTAAATTAGCGAAGTATGTCATAATAGTTGTGTTCATGCATGTGAATTCAGGATTTTGTTCCCATAAGATGAGAACTTTTTTGTACTTTGTGCTCTTTGTAGACTCTCATTGCAAAGAGAAGTGACATGTTAGTGATGTCTAGCGATGGTCCACTTGGTGCTTATGCTAATCCACATGGTTATGTGCACGAGGTAATGACCCTCACCAGGACAGCTGGAATTGCAGTTACAGGGCATCCAGTCAAAGAATATAGCTGGTTTCCAGGGTAAAATCTCATTTGCCACAAGCAATTTCATTAACATTCATGTTAGGCAGCACTTTCATTTTATTTTATCCGCTGTAGGGATGCGTATCTTTGTTACGTGACAACTAGTGCTTCTCATTTTTGTTTTTCTTTATTTTGGCTATTTAATAACTTGTACTAACATGGTTGCAAGTTTTTCGTACAATAGGGATGTAAACACCCTGCCATCCGAACTATATACCCTTTTTTTACTTTGTGGTCTCAGACTCTCAATTATTTGTTGTGACATTTAACAATCTAAATTGTTGGTTTGTCTTCAATTTCAATCGACACAATCTTTCTTAAAATTCATTTAACTTCCAAGTTCTTACTAGTTTTAGTCTATTAAGATTTTTAGTTATAAAATTGCATAAATTTTATGAATGTTGAACCTAAAAAACACAGAGGTGGCACCCTTACCTACTCTCCCCCACCCCAACTGTTAATTTCTTCATATACATGTTCATTTGTATTTGTTTGTTGTAGATTCTACATTTTAAACATAAAATCGTGGAAATTTTGTGGAATATTCCATTTTCATTATGCTATTGATGGCTAAGTGGAAAATTTAGCAAATATTTTATGGGTAGATGTTTCAATTAGAAGCACCAATAATTTGGATGTCTTAGGGGTAAAACCATTTGTGTGCCGGTTCTTCTACATGATCTACTGCTGGAAGCATCATTTGTTTTGTAGAAACATGTTACTGAAGGTGTATGTGTTACAAAACGTGCATTCACTCTTCAAGATTAATATCCAAGGATATTTTTTCTGGTGTGCATCATTGTCAATCGAAATATGTTCTTCGTGGAAAGATGTTTGAAGGCATTCCAGAATAACTAGGATGGATCATTTCATAGTTCCTGTATTAAACTCTGCTTCATAATCCCATCTCCATGCAATGATCATGCAATAGAACACCATCTTATCATTTCTCTGTTTTCGCAGCATGTGGAGTAACTGATTGATTCTTGTAACTAGAAGATAAATCTGTGTATTTGTTGAGATATAATCTTTTTAACGGCTGCCTGCAGTTACGCGTGGTCATCTGCTGAATGCATCATGTGTGGAACGCAAATGGGTTGGTACTTCTCTGCCACAAACAAAAAAATGAGGCCTCAGGCCTTTTGGGGCATCAGGAGTTCACAAGTGGTGGACGAGAAGCTCTAGAAACCGCGTCGTGAGTCGTAGTATGGCAGTTAGGTATTTTCCTGTTGCGGTAATGAATGCTATAATACTCTAGCTTATGTTGGCAGATTTTATGTGCAGATGAGATAAACTATATTAGGTTTTTTTTACAGAAAAGAGTTGATGGAATTTATATATAGTTTATGAATTGTGATATAATGCATAGATTTTATTTGCTCTCGTTGTTTTACTTGCAAATTTTGAGGTTTTAACTTGTTAGATTCTGGTGTTACGCTAGTTTTTTTTATGCTTCTATTTTGTTATTATTATTTTTGCCACCTATCTAATGCGCACACGTGTTAATGTGGCAATACCCAAAAAAATTGATTCATGTAATGATAATTGTAGTTATTTTCATTTTTGAGTTCTAAATGCACATTCCTAGTGGAATTTGTTCCACACATATGAATAGTTACCATTATTAACTTTTGAAATTGAATAGCGTTTTTACAAAAACTTATGGTAGAAGAGGTATTCGAATGGAAACTTTCAGAAAGTTGTAATGGTAATTTAGTCAATTTAACTTCCACAGTTGGCCAAAAAGTTTTTTAATTAAGAGTTTTTTTTTGGTTAGTAGTTTATAACCTTCAAATTTTGTACTCATCAGTCATCAACAATTAAAATTTTAATTTCTTGTAAAAAAAAAATTAGAATTTCATACACTTTACAACATAGGAATCTTATTTTATTTTCTTTGAGCGTAACTAGGAGCTTTTATGATGTTGCAAGACTGGAATTACAATGAGTAAGATTTAACATTTTTTTTATATATAATATTTTTCAAAAAGTGTATGCCCCTTTTACTAATGATAAACGACAAACTTACAAGCTCCTAAAATCTTACTTTCAAGAACTATGTAATTTAAACAAAAATTCTATGGAACTATAAAAAAGAGTCTTTATTTCTTTCAGAAAGTTGCAACACAAACCTAAATATGAAGAAATTCGACACGATCCAACATGATAGGGGATTAATGGCAAACATTCCAATATGATAGAGATTAACCCAAAAAAAAAAAAAAAAGGTAGAGATGAAGCCAAATTTAAAAACTCCATCAACGATAGCTGCCATAGACAGGATTGTACATGCAGCTCTCTGCAAACTTCACAAGGTCCTTGGGTCGGGGGAGACGCGACGCGAGACCTACGGACAAGGGCATTTTAGTCATTACAAGTGAAATGAAACATCAATTTTCCCAGCATGGGGGAACTTAGTCACTTACCAAGTTCATAGGCCTTGGCAGCTACATTAGCTGCTATATGTGCAGAGATCTTCCTAATGTTTGTGAACGGGGGGTATATCAGTCCTTTCGCGTAGTTTTCGTCCGTCACTTGAGCTGCCAAAGCTTCAGCTGCAGTTTGATTGAGACAAAAAAAGGTTAAAAACAATCATCTGATTGAGACCTTGCATGCAGCAAGCCAATGGTTCAGTTACTTACAAGCTGCTAATAGCAGGTCGTCGTGTATACGTATAGTTCCGGACATGATCAAACCTAAACCGAATCCAGGGAAGATGTACGCGTTGTTGGCCTGACCGGGCACGAATAGCTTCCCGTTGTACTCAACAGGGTCGAATGGGCTTCCGCTAGCAAATATGGCGCGCCCCTGCGAGAAGTGACAAGGAATGTAAGCAACAAAGGCAAGCCCCGGACGAAGAGAGTGGCACGAACCACCTTATAAAAGGTAAGGGTGTCAAATATCTCTTTCCTTAAAAGTAGGGGTGTGTATTCGGTTATTCGGTTCAGTTTTAACTTGTAAAATAACCAAACCGAAATAACCGAATTTACATTGGAGGTAACCAAGCTGAATTACCGAAATAACCGAACCAAGATTCTTATTCAGCTTTTGGTTATTTCGGTTATAACCGAATTTTAATATAAATGAATAAAATTAAAAATATATTTATTTATTAATTTAAATAGATATATATTATATATTTATTGATATTATATATATAAATTCAGTTATTTGGTTATTTTGGTCGTGGAAAAAATAACCGAACCAAAATTACCGAACTTTTTTCGGTTCGGTTTTTTCGGTTTCTTGCTCACCCCTACTTTGAAAAATGGATTGGAAATCAATATCCATTTCCTTACCTCGCTCCATGTATAAGCTTCTTCAGCTGTACACTCTGATTGAGAGGTTGGGTTTGACAGAGCAAGTATGAGAGGTTTCTGCAAATCAAGAAACCACACAAAGTTATAACATTTTGCAACATGAGATGAATTCAGGGTTCGTTTCGTTGGTGGCACGAAAGAGAGACGAGAGAACCTCGTTGATGGACGCCATAGCCTCGACTACTTCCTTCGTGAACGCTTTTCCAACACTCGAAGTCCCTATCAAGACTGTCGGCTTTATCGCCTGAAAATTCAATGGTACAGTTTAGTTACCAAGGGAAGCTGCAATGCTAGTCAGAGAGAGAGCTTCCTACCTTGACTGCACCTAATAGCTCCTTGATCGGTTCGTGCTCGTGAGCCCAAGGCTTCTTGAAATGCTGAAGAGACTCTCTACGAGAGCTGACTATCAGCCCCTGATACGAACCAGATAACTCTCAGACGAGATAAGCAAATAGTAGATAGTAGGAACGCGAGAAAATCGCTACATACCTTAGAGTCGACCAGCCAAACCTTTTTCCTGGCCTCTTCCAATGGAGCATTTGTCTGCAAACAGAAGACTCCATAACTAAGCATCGAACTTTAGCAAGAAAACAACTTCACTTCGATGATCCAATAAGCCAGTTACCTTTTTCGATATCTCAAGAGCAATAAGTTCAGCTATACCAGTCCCAGCCTTCAAGAATCCAAAATCAGTATGTCAGGTAAGAAATGAAGCTGATGTATTATAATGTATGCGCGAATCTTTCCGAAAAGCCAATGCAGATAGTCAAGTATAGGCAAAGAAACTAGGCTACCTCTCCAGCACCCAAGAACAAGAACCTATGATCTGCTAGAGTTCCACCAACCAGTTTCAAAGCTGAGACAAGCCCGGCAAGAACCACGGAAGCCGTACCCTGAGATGATACAAACAAATATGAAGTTGATTCAATGCTGGGCATTTTTTTAAACCATTATAGGAGAATTGTCGATTCAGGACCCGAAAGATGATTTCTGAATTGAGAATTAATCTTTCGGGGCATGAATCGATGATTAAACTATCTTTCGAGTCCTGAATTGATAATACTCCTATATGATAATAATGAAAGGAATAGGATAGTGCCTCTACCTGGATATCATCATTGAACACAAGGTGACTGGAGCGGTATTTGGCTAGTAGTTCGAAGGCGTTATGGTTTGCAAAGTCTTCAAACTAGAGAAATACGAGAATATTTCAGTCGAATTGAGGAGACAACTGCAGAATAGTAACTTGAAAATGGTAGAAAGAGCTTCGATGTTCGTGAATGTAGTACCTGTATCAAGACCTTCTCTCCATAGTTCTGTTTAACAGCTGACATGAACTCTTCCAGAAGCTCATAGTATTCCTACAAGCAAACTAGAAGAGTAAAAAAAAAGCAATGCCAAGACACGCTGAAAAAGATAACAGCAATGACTGATAAAACAGTAAAATGGATGCCAAGAAAGACCTGCCCAGTTGCTCTGTTCTGCTTCAGACCGATGTAGAATTCATCTTCCAGCAACGTCTTATTGTTTGTCCCGACATCAATGGTTACAGGCAGACACTGTCGAAAGGTGAAAATGGGTTACATTGCAGATATAGTTCGTTATATAGTTCTAGTAACTGCCAAGAAACATGAATGTACAATATTCGGAGATAGCAAACAAAGATACGGATGTCCTTACAGCTGAGGGACGAACTCCTCCGAGAGCAGTGTATAGAGAAAGTTTTCCAACAGGAATCCCCATTCCCTGAAAGAGATTTGTAGCAACTTTAGTCAGTTAATGTAAGAACAGCTATACTATGTATTGATTGAGAGTTGGTAATAAATTTAATTCTTCATTTTCCTTCAAAAGATGTATTTCTACATAAAGAGTTTTATCATTCATATACCTGGCATCCAAGATCTCCAAGCCCCAAAATCCGCTCACCATCGGTGACCACAATAACTTGGATAGATTTTTCAGGCCAGTTTTTCAACACTTCAAGAATCCTCCCCCTGCAAAAATCGAGTCACTTAGAATTGAGCTGAGGACCTTAAATTTCAATTCAATAACATTTTAAATAAGTTTCTACAAAGGGGCAATCTGCAGTCATCATGTAGGCTAGAACAAGTGAGAAAGGATTATGTGGGAGTACTTCTCTTTCAGGCTGATGTAGAGTCCCTGCGGGCGTCGGAAAATGCTGCCATACTTCTGGCAGGCCTCACCAACTGTAGGAGTATAGACAACAGGGAGCAGCTCTTCAACATTATCAATGAGAAGCTTGTAGAACAGCTTTTCATTCCTCTCCTGATAGTTTCAGACAGAACATGATGGAATCAAGATAGATTTGAATTCGTCGAATAGCAAAAGACTAACATCCCTATGGAACTAGTGGGAGTCACATCAATACTTTTGTATGTAACATCAGGAATTGTTCTAATAAAATATGTTACCTGAAGATCCATCATGGCCATATATCTCTGCAGTGGTACTTTGTATTCTCGCAGAACTTTCATCAAGCGCTTCTCCTGTTTCCCAAAATCAAGAAAATGGTTGAAGTAGTTTATGGCTAAACCAAACTAAATGCATGTTGATCTTCGCCTACCTGAAGATCTTGAGAAAAATGTGCTGGGGGAAGTAGGCCTGTCAGGTAATGAGCATCTCTCTCTTTTCCAGTGAAGGCAAGTCCCTTGTTGTGGCGCGGATCACGCAGCAAAGTATACCCACTAACAATAAATTTACAAAAACTATAATCAGCAACAATTATGCAATGCTTTCTATCATCTTGTAGTGATCACTTCAGACTCTACTTCATGTGTTAACAAGTAGAATCACACAGTGCAAGACATGTGAAATGAAGCATGAAATCGGACGTGATAGATGTAGTGTCTCCTCATGAAATAAAAAACACTCCAAAATCTAAAAAGCTTTCAAGTAGGAAACATAACAACACCAATTTATATATGCTTTTCAATAACTTCACAATATATCACTAATTATCAGACCTTCCAATCATAGTATAGCTGGTCACTGGTGAAATATATCTTGAACTTTTTCATTTTAGCAAAATCATTTTTTTAATAATATAATTACACTAAAATGCTGGTAATGTTGGTGATAGTCATTTGAAACCATAAATAACTCAAATTAACATCAAGAAACATAGATGAAGATTCTTCACAATGAAACAAGCAAGAAAATAAACAGATAGTTCAACTCAGAAACATCAATAAATAGGCAAAACAAACAAGAATCCTAGCATATATTTATCATCATCAACATCTTTACACAATCAATAATCAGTTTCTTGCATTACCTAGCAACAGAAACAGTCCATGGTGTAATGGCCTGTTCCTCAGAGGCCCCCCTATCCTCACCATAGATATCCTCAACACCACCACCCACTCCAGATTTATCCTCAAAATCAACAACTGTTTTACCATTCATCTCCATCACTGTTCTTATCTTTCTCACTCCTCTTTTGCACAACTCCAACCCTCCAAATGCTTGACTCTGCCAATGAAACAAACTGAAACACAAAAGAAAGAACAATAACAACAGCAATTTCTTTAACTCTTTTTTTTTTTACTTTTCTTTAAACTTTTCTATCAGAAAACCAAAACCAGAAAAGGGATAACGTGCAATGTGCTCTGTTTTCCTCAATTGTGCTGAAACAACTCAAACGACCCCCCTTTTATAAGCATGGGATAGTGGGTTTTTTATAGTCAAGTGCTTTGACAAAATGTGAACTTTTCTTTGTGTGTGAAGTTGAAAATCTTGTTGGAGGGGGAATATAAAGAGATTTCGAGAGGGTTTGAATTCTACCAAGAAACTGGTCCGTTTGAACGGCAGCATAATGAATGTTATTCGTAGACGGGTCCTGAATAAATATGGAATTGCTCGGCTGAGAGAGAGAGAGAGATGGGCTGTTTACGCGGTTTGATTGAGTAGAGAGAGAGGCAGGTAGTTGGAAGCTACCAACTATTTCTTTCATGAATTGCCATTTTCCATTCCTTTTTCTTCAACCATCATCTTGATTCTTGGCATCCTCTCTTTTGCTAACTTCTATTTTTTTTTTCTTTTCTTTTATTATTATTTTTAACCTTTTTGTATGGGTTATTTATGTTTAAATTCAATAAAAAAAAAACTTAAAAATATTATTTTTAGGTGATATTGGGAGTTTGTTTTTTAGACATCATCATGCCATTTATATAAAAAGAAAATTGGAAAACTACTTATTTTATCCAAAATAATTAAATTTTATCCTAAATTTTATTCTGCAATTGTTTTTATCTTATCTTTTAGATCTGTCTGAGTTTCATTCCACAAGACAAACAGAGTTAATTTATTGTTGATTCACGTATTTTTCTTTCGCGTGGGCGTCACAACAACATCTACTGAGTATTAATTAAGTGAAACGTCAATGTCCATGTCCACATCAATATCATCATTTTAATTTATGACTTTTAATTTTGAATGAAAACCACGTCGTTTCGACAAGTCTCCATTTTAAAAACAAATAAATATTGTTGATGTGGCACCCGCATGGAAGAAAAATGCATAAATTAATAACAAATTAATAAATTTATAGATAAAATTTAAATGTATGATCAAATCAATTACTATAGAAAGCTTGAGATACAATTTACTAAAATTCAATTATTTTAGATAATAAGTCAATAAATATTATTACACGACCGAATCATGCTTTATATAATGTCCAAAAGCTTTTAATTAATTCACTAAAGAAATACTCCCTCCGTCCCAGCTGAATTGTCCCGCTGACTTTGGGCACAATAACCAAGGAGTGTGAGTGTAAAGTAAGTTGAGTGAAATTAATATTTTATTGTTGAGTGTGAAAAAGTTGCCTTTTTAAGTAATGAGACAATTGAGGTGGGACGGACGAAAAAGGAAAGTGGGACAATTGAGGTGGGACGGAGGGAGTATTATAAAAAAAAATCATATTTATAATTAGTAGGTATACAAAAAAATAAAAATAAAGTTTATCTATTCAAATTTTCAAATTAGCACAAAATGGAACTTGGGTTGAATCTTGATTGAATTTGTCTATTCAATTATTATTAAAATAGAGAAATGTAAACACCATTAAAAAAAATATTAAAATTTTGACATTGAGCTTCATTTTTCCTTCATACCGGCATCGAT
>JAPKLW010005315.1:8343-21577 GCA_026898455.1 Plectranthus barbatus
ATTATTACTTGCCCTCTGCAGTGGTCTGTACACTTGCAGAATAGCGTGTTGAAAAATACGCTATCACCTGCTTCAGCCAGAGCCCCCCAGCCTCGTCCTGCGGCTGGCGTAGTTCTCCGGCTACCGGCTCCTTCCTCGGTGGTTTTGTTTGTGTTATCCGCCATGCCTGCAAAAAGAGAGAATCCGTTCCCGAGGCCCCACGGTGGGCGCCAAATTATTGAGGTTCGATTTTGTGGAGAATCGGAGCCCCGAGAACTAGAATATATAATGAGGATTTTTACAGGGTGAATGGCGGTTTATAGCATCCTAGTCACAACAATAAGGAATAAGCTATCGATAGGTTACAAATCTAATCTAATTGCACAAATGAAATATGGCTTAGAAAATAATGTCTACAAGCTAGTCTCTGTGATCGGAAAAAACTCCCCTTTACCGCGAATGCTTGAGATGTATATATAGAGGCGCGAAACCCTAGGGTTTCGCGCCATCTTCCACGTCTTGAGCCCGTAACTGTCGGGGCGGTTTGGCCGATCGTGGGGACATGGCGGTTCCCACTTCCTCGCTTAGTGGCTGTTGGGCGGTTTTGTTGTGATTCTCTTGGGGCCCACTTCGTCGAGCTTCTCCCCCCATTTAGTAGATCTGAGGGATCACGGAGAAGATCGAATTGAACTTGCTTGACGGTAGTTCGACCCTTTAGCCCGGTTCGAACTGCTCGCTACTTATCTATTCCCTGTTCGAACTAAAAGTCCTTCGCACGGAGGTCGATACTGGGCCTGGCTCGTAATAAGTACTTCATTTTAACATTAGGGCCGGGTCGGATCTAGTTCGGACCCCCAACAAAGAGCGATTACTTATTGCCGATTTGAATGATGTGTGGTTCGGATAGATTGGCACAACTGTATGTAAGATATAGTTCGATTTACGTTCAGATTCTGGATAAGATTACAACGAGAATAGAGAACACGATTAAATTTCAGCATGGCATTTCGCCCATGGATTTATGGTCAATCTGAGATGACCATACAAACCCTCGCACACATGCTACGGATAGTTGTCTTGGATCGAGAAATGAGCAAAGAGCTAAATTTTGCCATAGATTGAGTTTGCTTATATCAATAGTTATCAGACGACAATTGGCCTGGTATGAAGCCTTGTATGGAAAGAAATTATCGATCACCACTTTACTAGAATGAAGTGAAAAAAAAGGAGTACTTGGGCCCGATGTCATTGGCGAAATGATAGAGGTCATTCGCCAGATACGAGAGAGATACTCAAGGAGGCCCAAAGCAGGCAGAAGTCTTATGCTAACATTATAGGAGTCGGATTGCAATTCGAGGTTGAAGACAGGAAATTTCTAAAAGTCTCGCCTACAAGGAGAAACGTTAAATTTGAAATCAGGGGTAAGCTACGACTACATTTTGTAGGACCTTACGAGATTTCGAAACGAGTAGGCACAATGGCTTATCTTTTGGCTTCCGCCAAGCATGGAAAATGTTCATAATGTGTTCCACGTTTCACAGTTAAGGAAATATGTATGTGATCCAAACCACATGATGTGTCGGGAAAAGAGATTACATCAAACTCAGATGTACATTATGAGGAAAAATCTGAAACAGTTTAGGTATCAGAAGATTCAGAGTTGAGGAATAAATCTATTCCACTTGATAAAGTCTTGTGGAATCACCACAGACGGGAAAAAATGACGAGGAAACTCCAAGTTGAGACAAGGGATAAATACCCCGAGTTATTTGAGACACCTTAGCAAATTTCGGGGACAAAATTTTTGTGAGGTGGGGTTAATGTAATATCCTGGGCTTAAATTAAGCTAATTTAAGCTTAATTTTTTGAATAAATAAAGATTTATTTATTATTTGAGATCTAATTGCAATTAAAATAGAAAACGACACCCGATATCGGATATAAGTCCGTTTCTTGCAAGCGATATACCTATGGTTTGTTTTGAGAAAACCTAATTGACCATGCAGTCACATTTTACGTGGAAAATTCGAGTGCGGCAAATTATTATTTTAAAATAATAATATCATAATTAAATTCATAACTTGCACTCGAAAGATTCGTTTCTTATACCGAGCTAGAGAATGCTTGAAAATAAAATATGGAAGGATAAAAAATAATTGGAATAATTTTCTGAGGCCCGAAGGATAATTTATAAATTATTGAACTTTTAGAGTTACGGGCGATAAATTATTATCTCCGAAAATTTGGAAAATTATATGAACGAGTTGGACTCGTTAATTGGAGCATTTCTGTGGATTTGCATGTTTATTTGAAACAATGCATATCAGATTAGAGATTCACGAAGTTAATTTGTCGGAGAAAAATACACGCAAGTTGAACCGATGAAATATTGCGTGACAATTCTTCGTGGCGAAGAATTGCCACGTCAATGCATAGCTTGGGCGGCTAAACAATAGAGTGGGCGGCTATTTCATTATTGTGGCAGTGGAATTTCTCTGAAAATGAATCAAGAATTTAAAGAAATTCATTTCAGCAATTTCTCTCCATTTCTCACTCCACCCCCGCGAACCACCACCTCCAACCAGCCACCTTTTCCATTTTTGTTCGACCACCACCGTGCTCCGATCGCCATGAAACCACCACCCATATGCAGCCTGCATTTCAAGGATCACGTGGAGATTAGAATTGCTCCGATCCGTCAAGAAAAGATCGAGATATTCACGTTTGAAGAACCTCCGCCGGTAAGTCGATAACATTATGGTATCAGCATGAAACTCGTATCAAACGACGATGAACCTAATTTTGAATCCATATTTGTGTTCCTCGTATTTTTAGGAATATTTTGGTACCAAGACCTTGCCATCCCAACGCCGGAATTGCCAGAACCGCCGCCTCACCTCCATATTTTCCGGTGAGCTTGCTTTTCAATTTTCCAGCGAATTTTTCTGTTTTCCGGTCGATCAAGTATATCTTTGTGGTCCTGGGTTGATGTCGAACATGTTGGGATAGGTTGTGAGGGTTGGGATTGGCCGGATTTTGGCCAGGAAGCTCGCGCATGGCGCGAGCTGTGTGTGTGTCGCGATTGTTGTTGATGCTGTGTTGACACCGGCGTCGATCGACGTCAACATCACCGGCGTCGGTCAACGTGAGCATGTCGACCGACGTGGCTAGAAACGGTCGACACGCCGGCAAAAAAATTTCTTTTTCTGGAACAGGATGATCACTGTAAAATCTACGGATAAATTGCAGATACAGTGGCAAATAAAATTTATAACTCAAGTCGAACCCAAGGGAATTGTATAAGGAAATTATTTTATTAACTAATTATAATTCTAAAATTCGTTGTTTGAGTAACAGAAAATTAGGGTTTTGGTTTTCAAAAGTAAAGATGACAATACTGGAAATTAAAGGATTTTAAAAGACAATTTTAAAGAATACAGATTCTAAGGCAATCACTCAATTAGAATACATGCAAAATCAATCAACTCAGCATCAGTGGGAAATCAGAAAAATACTATAATTTCTTAGTCTGACAGTTATAGCCTAGGTTACTATTATGTGAATGTATTTGTTTTGTCGGCCTCAATAACACAATAATAATCAACCTTATTAAATCTACAGATTTAATCCCTACAATTTACTATCTTCCCTTAAGACAGAAAATTAATTGTATTCAAATTCATTTTCCTGTTATTAATTTTCTCCTCTCGGTCTTTAAATTAATAACTATAAATCTAGAATTAATATTATCTCTCGACCTTTCAATTCTAGATTCTACAAATTAAATCAGGAATTCAAAACCATGCAGATTGAGTTGATTAATCTAAACATGCATTTATAATTGAACATTCATAGCCCTAGAACCCGCTAGGGTTTTAAGCCACTCATCGCAGATAGAAATTCAAATATAAATATATTATTAAAGTGCATAATTAAAACTTACAAGAAAAATAAAGGATTTTGTGTTATTCAAACTCCCAAAACTCTAAAAACTTGACTATAGAATAAACATAGTTAAAAAGTCGAGAATACAAGGGTATTTATAGAGCTAAAAATAAGATATATTTTGAATTAAGTCGGATTTTCCTTTTCAGATTTTTGCATCGGTCGATATGGCTTTCGCATCGGTCGACATGGTTTCCACGTTGGTCGATATGGATCCAAGTCGATAGACGCGTACTTCCACGTTGATCGATATGAGTCTACGTCGGTCGATACCGAGACCTCCACTTTTCCAGACTTAGCCATTTCTCGCCCCTTCTGTGCAGTCTCACGATTTTGGCCATAACTTTTGCTCCCGAACTCCGATTGACCCGATTCCAGTTGCATTGGAAAGCTAACTCAAAGATCTTTCTATTTCTATGCTCCATTAGCTCAAATTTCATGTGTGGAAAAATTTGTGACTATTTCTTTGAACATCAACTGCTTCCGATACGGGTTTTCAATGAATTTGGCCTCAAACCTGTAAAAACACACCATGACAAACATAATACCTCATAATATTGACTCATGCATAAAATATACTAATAAAATCAACAAAACTAGATAAAATAATAGAAAATAATATAGATAAGTGAGTTAAATTACGAGCTTATCACAGGACGCGTTCGGCAACCCAAAATGCAGTCGGCGGTCGCCGTTCGTGTCGCTGGGTCGCCGTTCTCGTGCAGGGCGGGGAAAATGTATTCTTCATCCGTTTTTGACCCGATTCATCTCGTTTTTTATGCATGAGCTTAAATATCATTGATAAGACATGTTATATTCATGATTATGCAATTGTTTATGACTTCAGATACCGAGAATTATGTATATTGATTTATGCATCGTTAATACGAAGTTTAGCCATTTAATATATAAACGCACTTTAATTGAGTTGGTTTGTTAATCGTGAATTGGTTAATATTTTTGATTGAGTTTGTTGAAGTCACATGCATGTCTTGAGGGGAGAGAATGCATGTCGAACAGTGGGGTAATGTTAGTCCTAGGTCCTGATCAACATTAAGTAACGTCAGCTAGGGCTGATTGGTTGTGATTAGATGATCCATCCTAATTGATGTATGTTTTATTGTGTTAAATTGTGAAGGGAACACAAGAAAGTTTGTGACAGCTCAACCACATCTAACGTGAACATCTCTTCTGTAAGCAATAAAGGTGGAGACTATTTTTCGGTAAAAATAAAATGTCGTTTCGAGCCTTGTGCTCAGTTTTCGAAAATGTGTGTGAAAATATTTTGTTTTAAAGTTGATTGTCTATGGCTAAACTGTTTTGTGCTCATATCTGTACCTCTGTTGATTGATATCTTCAGAGAGATAAATTAATGAGAACAGAACCAGGAATTAAAATAAGCCAAAATCAAAGTAAATAGAAGTTAAAGTAAATTTAAGTTTTTTAACAAAAATATTAATTGCAGTATGAGGAGTTTTAATTTTTATTTTCAAATTGAGTTAAAGATTTTAAATTTTTTATTCTGAATTAATAAAGTTAAGATTCTCTAAAAATAAAATAATTAAATAAACTTGAAATTTATATAAGTAATTTTAAAATTCTAAAATAAATTTGAAAATAATATTTTTATTGGAAATATTAGTTGCGATATTAGGGGGGCTTTTAATATTTGTTTTAAGTTTTAAGTTTTATTTTAAACTTTATTTAAATAATATAAATTTAATTTTATCTCAGATTTATTTTTAATATTTTACTTATTTAGACTTCTCAAATTTATTTTGACCGCAAATATTACTTTTTTGTTTAAATCTTATTTTTTATTTTCAAATTTATTTTAAAAATATATTTACTTCTATTTACTTTAGTTTTGATTTATTTTATATTAGGTTTTATTTTTAAACATGTATTATTATCATTCTGAGTTTTGATAAATTATAAATTCATAATATTTTAATAAGCGCATAACATGAATTTTAAAAACTAGAAAGCTTAAGTGATTCAATTTTAAAAGTTGAAAGGTCTAAATTAATTTACTCAAATAATCATGATTATTTGAAGGGTCTAATGTGTTCATATTATAATAATCGGAGGGTTTAATACGACCCATTTATCCCTAAATTTTTTGTGGAAAATTCTTAAACGATCCATTTGATTTTAGGATCGGCGATTCTTGGGCTGACGAAAAACTGCGGCCCAAAAATCAATTTGTTGACGTCAGCGTAGCGACCACCACAAATCTCTCTCTCACAGCACCTGCAGTTGAACTGAATCCTCTTCATCTTGTTGGTTAATCTAGTTGAGTTTGCAGTAATGGAGCTCTCAATCCAATGTCGTTCCTCCCTCAACATTCCTCTCGCCTCCACTCCCATGTTGAAATCTGCCGCCGGATTCAAGCTGCCCGCTTCCGCAGCTGCCACTTCCTACGCCTTCCGTTGTTCTACTCGCTTCCCTACTCTCAAATCCCCCTCCACCGCGCTCCGCCGCCGTCATTTCATCTGGGTATGCTCGATTACTGATTTCAGCTTTTTGTTTCTACATTTATTATGTTAAAAATCCGACCTTGGGCGCTTGAATTTCGGCTTTGTTGCTGATTTTGGTTTCTGATGCTCCAGAATTACCGTCAATTTGCTGCTTCAGAAAAATTTAGCAAATAAGAAAAAAGAAAATCTTTATCGTAGTTCTTGAAAATGCAAGTAGTTATTAATAGAGTTTACATGAAAGTTTTAATTGTCAGGCCTGCTCTAGGGTTGATGCTGCAGGAACTGATCCACAGCTGAATAAAATCCTCCAATTCAGGGATGCATTTTGGAGATTTCTGAGGCCACACACCATACGTGGAACCACATTAGGATCTTTGTGAGGAAATTATACAGATATCTTTCAACATTTTTCACCACATGAAATATTGCCTTATTTGCTTTAGTTGTATGGTTTCTCCACAGTTCTTTAGTGACCAGAGCTTTAATCGAGAACCCGGATCTGATACGGTGGTCCTTAGTGCTGAAAGCCGTTTCTGGACTCGTAGCACTCATTTGTGGAAATGGTTACATAGTGGGCATTAATCAGATATATGATGTTGGTATTGACAAGTAAGGGACAAATTTGAACTTGGTGATTCATTGCCGATGATGACCGGCTGGCTTACATATTGCACTCTCTTACATTTGCAGGGTTAACAAACCATAAATAAGGTCTGCATGGGTTTTGGTGTTATTGCTTGCTGCTGCTGGCCTTACAATAGTTGGAATGAACTTTGGTCCTTTCATTACATCTCTTTATTGCTTTGGTCTTTTCCTTGGAACCATCTATTCCGTTCCCCCACTTTGGATGAAGAGATTTCCTGTGGTAGCATTTCTTATAATAGCTACAGTATGGTTTTATTTAACGCCTCTTTATTTATTTTCATCGCAATGCTCTCTGTATAAGCATCATTAGGTTATAAATTTATAATATAGTTTGTTTCATAGAGATGTGCATGAACCATTTTTGCAGTTAGGGGGTTCCTCCTCAATTATGGTGTCTATTATGCCACTAGAGCTGCCCTTGGTCTGGCATTTGAATGGAGGTGTAGTTTTCGTATGATAATGCACTTACGTTACACATATAATGCAAAACTAGCTACTGGTTAAACAATTGAAATTCCCAATAATTTGAGCTGTATATTCATGCCAATTCCCAATTATGCTTTTCTGCTTGCTTTCCTGATGCAGCGACCCGGTGGCCTTCATCACCACATTCGTTACATTATTTGCTCTCGTCATTGCCATAACTAAAGATCTTCCAGATGTCGAAGGTGATCGTAAGTAAGTCCTATAGCCAACCTCTTCTGGTGGTACTAGATTATAGCTTTTTTGTCTATTTTTCTTGAATTTCCAGATTAGGTCCTTTCCTGATATGAGATGCCTATCATCTCACGTTTCAGTATAAATTAATAGATTTCAGATAAACACTTTGGCAACAAAGCTTGGTGTGAGAAATATTGCACTGCTTGGATCCGGCTTCTGTTGATAAATTACATTGGTGCAGTTGTAGCAGCAATTTACTTGCCTCAGGTAGCTCCACTTTTTTATCGTTAATGAGGGCTACTACTGATTATGCTAACCATGGTTACTCTCGTCTAGTTAATCCGACTGGATGCATCAACTTTACATATTATCTCGTGGAGTTGTATTTTAGATTGATAATACGAACTTCGCCCTCTTTAACACGTTAAGATGGTTGTCTGCTCACTTCATCTGCTGTTTGATACTTATGACGGGGTCGCCTACAGTTTTCTTCTTATCCATGCTATAATCCATTCAATAGTGTTTTTGAAAAGTATCATTAAATCTTTTAAATTTCATCTCTTGGATTTGTTGATCTATATGAATTATAGTGGATGGAATCTGTTGCACCGCATGTGAAATCATTGGCAATTTGAAAACTCGATTAAATGTCTATTGATTTGTTGATTCTGCTGATATTTGGATAGTCGGTTTTGATAAAGCTAACCCTATCATTTAACAATTTCGTATAGAAGAACCTGTCAAACGGGAGGAAACATCTTCCATCAGCCATCTCTGCCATCAACACGTTCTTGGCATCAACTACTGCTTCAATTTTTTATCGTTGGGTTAATATAATGTGTGCTTGTTATTTATTTATTTTTTTTTGCCTAACTTATCTCCTTGCAGTTAATTACTTAATCCGAGCTTGTGATCTTTATGGATTTTCTGCTCTAAGTTGTTTTTAGTGGTTGTTGTTTTTGCTCGTGTTCACTTTTGGATTCTAAATACCTTTAATTGCTTAAACTTTTTGTGTGTTTGACGACTTGATTACAAGGTTTAAGTGTTGATTGCTAGACGGTTTTACTCGTCAATCTGATTATATTTGCCATTTTCTAACAAACACTACCATGGGGCTTGCTTCACTTAGTTTTCTAGGTGTTGTAAATGTTTTTTCCCTTGGGATCCTTGTTTGTTTGTCTTCTGAATTAACAGCACGTGGCTTTGAGTACCTTTGTTTGTCGAATGGATGATCCTCGAGGCCTATTGGTGTGACGATCTTGGAAGAACAATCATTTACCTTCATTCAGGAATTTTCTCAAACATCTTCTATGCGACAGGTTCCTACTGGGTGAACTCCTGTACAAAGAGCTGGCTGAGAACGATTACCGGGTCTGATTCTCTGAGGATACCTACAAGGTTTTGATTTCCAATTATGAGATAGACACTACTATGAATTTCAATCGCTGTTTCTTTTGATCGAAAGGTAGGCCAGGAAAATCAGGTAAATTGGAGCTAAGTATTCTTCTATATTTTTGAATATCTAATTTAAAGTTGTTGTTCTTTAATATATCGTGTGCCCTGGCTTCAACTGTGCATTCAAGCATATATATATATATATAATTTTATTTTTCATAAGCTTTATTTGCAAATTTCTATTATTTTTTGCATAGTGTTTTGCCATTCATTTGAGGATGATGCTGGCAACCAATAAATTATTGCCAATGTTTCTTAAATAACCTTTTGGACTCTTCTTGGATATAATTACCACGGTTCATGGGTTCACCTTTTATTTCCTAGAACTGATCCATATTTAAATATCATTCAGCCCTTCTCGATCTGGTTTGTTGCTTGTTTCGTGGCTTCCTCTTTTGTGTAACGTGCAGTTATTCCGAGTACGGATCGACCTGGTGAGGTTATTTACATTCTTTTTTTGACAAAATGGTGTTGTCAGTCAATTTATTAATTGGGAAAGGGTCAAATAACTCGGTCTTGAACTTCAAGAACCAACCAATTGCACATCTAATTGTCCACCTTCAAATCCGTGCTACGACACCACTTAGATTCCAAGCCAATATCGAGATGATTATCAACATAACATTAATATCTACATAAGGCGCAACAAAACCAAATTCTTCAACCCAGCCATCCTCATCTTCTCCAGGTTATATCTTTCCTCTTTATTTCAAGTTATATTTTGAATCTCTCTCGCCCTTTAATTTTTTATTATTTTTTTTTTCTTTAGCTATTCATACTGCACGATAAATTAGGTATTTTCATTGAAGGAATAAATACGAACAGTAAGGCTAGTCATTTTAGAGAACATTCAATTAGTGTTACAGAGACAGCTGCATGTTTCTTGTTCCAAATATGCTTCAGCTTGGCAGGGTTCAGAAAAGTGAACACATTCAGAGTGCAATCTGTATATAAGAAAATTGATCTTGGGGCGCGGGATGACAACACTTGGTTATTGAACAAAACAGAGCTCAAATGGTTGGCTCTTCATCGCAAGCAGCCTTGCCAACTTGCAGATGTCAAAAGTTTAATGCGAATCTAGCAGACCAAACAAATTCCATTCATGCAGCCACCCTTGAAGGAGACCGTGATCCACTATGATAAAGTGTTTCCATAATAGCAATAATGGTTCTACGCACAAGATTGATGTTTTACTTTTATGAGCATATTCTACTTTTTTTTTTCTTTCTTTTTTTGTGTGCTTTGTGGGTTTTCACATGATTCATGCAGATCCTAAAAGAACAACTTGAGAGCAGGGAAATAAATATTCCACATCAGAAGAACCTCCTGAATCGATGAGTGAGCTGAGCGAATATGATGAAAATTAAGTATCAAGGACCTACTTCTCGAGTTCACCCGATGCTACCACCTCGAGAATCTATAATGAAGAGGATCTCAGCAGATAGCTGACTCAAACATTTGAAGAATAATCTAGGATGAACCAAGTTATTTCACCCAAGCTATTTCCAGAATCCTTGATCGGGTAGATATCAGTATGCCATATCAGCATTATCCAGACTTGAACTCCATGTTGCTTACCCAATCATGCTAATTCTCCAAGTACTCAGGCGATACTACTCCAGGTGTGTTCGTTCTTTTACGTATTAATTTTGGATTGCATGCGTCTCCTGCTGCATGTTTGATTTGATGCGGTAATGAGTTTATTGTAGTCAGTGCTAGTGACCAGAACATGAAATATGCTCAGGTTTCCATTATTTATTTATTTATTTATTTTTATTTTTATTTTTATTTCTATCATTGTTAATAGATTGCTGGTAGTGGCAAAAACCTTGTTGACTGCCCTATTATATGTTTGGTTCTTAGTTTACATGTGAGATTTTTGATTGCAGAGTTGAACAACAGAACTATCATCTTTCAGCATTTTTTTTTCGAATGCTCAGAATCACAACCAGGCGATATGATATTCCATAGTGAATGAGACCACACCCACCTTGATTTCTTTAGATAAAACGGAGTGAGCAAAACACCATTTAAAGCGCAATGAAACCAGGATGACATAGGATATCCATGGTTTGGGCTAACAAGTCTTTCAATCAAACCTTCTCCTTTTTTGACTTTTCCGTTCCAGGTTTTATTGTTCTAACTCTCTATTTTTTACTTATTATATTGGGCTTATAGTGCTCATATGAGCACAACATTCGAAGACTTTTCTTTCAGATTTGCATAATTTATGATGCAAGCATGGGTTTCAACTCTATATTTATATAAATTATATAAGCTTTTGGCAATAGCTTGTGTGGCTACCACATGCTCGACCAATCAGAAATTAAGGCGACACCATCACACTGGGGCTCACATGCTTGGGGCTCGACATAACGTGAAGTAATGAAAACCCATTGCAACTGCGCCTCTCCAACTTCTTGTAACTGTCCCACCATGTCCGCTTATTACACAACTGTCACACGTAAGGGCGGCAAATCTCGAAGGTGAATAAAGTAATCAAAATGCTACACTTCCACAAAATTAGACCTCATGGAGGTCTCCAAACGCGACCCACTAGTTCGTCGCGTGAAATAGGGGCTCTGACCCCTAAAAAATGTTCGAAAGCAGCCTGCCTGCGAACCAACAAAAGCCCCAAAAGGCGGGGCCAATTACAACAAAGACCCCAAAAATTGAGTTGACTGGGGCTCCCAGATAGCCAAGTACACCAAACGGAGCAGCCCCCGAACTGCTCCATCACTCCGTCGTGGTTTCGGGCCCACGACTACAGCCTTCGTACTGACTTCCCGGGGTCATGCGGATAATGGGAGACCACTCACAGAGGAAAGTCCCCACGGCTGAGGGCATGCTTACGGGCATCCCTAAAATGCTAGGCTCCTCTTGAAGGAGGCCTGAAGGGCGTACATCTGGGAACTACGACCTACCCTCCGAGGTGGGCACTCGTCATGAAATTCCAACGATTCGACTCCATGAGTTCTTCAGCAAGAGCCTCATGAAGCCGAAGGGGCTATTGTTGTGCCCATGATTATTTGGGTCAGATTATTAAATTAAAGCACAATCCATAATTGATCGTTGCAGCCCAGTTAATCGAGACCCAAAAACCAAGGTGACGTGGCAGTCCATTTGGATGAGACCTAGTCAAGATAAAGATTTATTGAAGGAAGTTTCAACTAAATAGAAGATTATTCTCCACTACTCCTAAAATTTAGGAAAATAGTTAGATTTCTAGCCTATTAATTTCACTTGTAAAGGGGAGGAAGAAAAAACCTACTTAAGTTTCTCTCTATTATTTTTCTCTGTAATTTCAATTTCTTCGTCTCTATACGAATTCATGGGCTCCGTTTAAATCGAACCTCAACAGATATAAACTAAAGAATTTGTTTTAAACATATATTTTTATCTTACTTTTTCACTATCATTACATTTTAACAAAGTATTATGATTCAATAGTTTATATAAATATATCATGCATGAATACTTGTATATTGAGTAACAATAACTAGGAGTTTGTATTAATTGTATATTTTTATCTTAATTGTTCATTATCTATACATTTTAACAAAAGTATTATGATTTAATATTTTATAGATATATCATATACTATGTATATTTAGTAATTATAACTTAGGAGTTTGTTTTAATTATATATTTTTATCTTAGTTTTTCATTTTGTGTACGCGTTTAAAAAAAGTATTAAGATTTTATATAAGTTAAATTGAATAAATATAAGTTAAGAGTTCGTTTTAATTATATAATTTTATCTTACTTTTCCATCATATATACATTTTAACAAAAGTATTATGATTTAATTGTTTGTATAGACTTATTATGCATTAATATTTGTGTTGAGTAAATATAACTTATGAGTATGTTTTAATTAATATTTTTATCTTAACTTTCCATTATGTTTACATTTTTGGAAAAATATTAAAATTTAAAAGTTTATATATATATATATATATATATATATAATAAAATAGTATAAAATATATATAAATATCAAAATTTAATAAAAACAATTTGAGCTTATTAACGAGCCTACTTACGATCTCTTTAATTTGAAAGGTAAT
>JAPKLW010005316.1:0-15342 GCA_026898455.1 Plectranthus barbatus
TCTCTTTCTGTTTCGATTTTAATCTAAGAAATTAGATCTCTAATTTCTGTTTCCGCAGATTAAATTCGAATCGCGTGGTTGAATTGAGATTTGGAATTCAAACGCGAAAGATCGGTTCAGACTCGACGGAGTTACGGTAAACCCTAAATCCACAAATCTTTGTATTAAATTCATAGGAGCATGCTAGGGTTTTTAGAATTTTAATTATGAGCAATATCCATAGATCGATCCGGTTCAGTTTGGTTTTGGTGATTCGGTTCACGGAAAAACCCTACACATCCCTCGGGGGGAGTCCATCTGCCTACGGTTGATGGATCAAGAGGAACGGGGGTTGAAGAGGTTCCGCCGGTCTCTCTTAATGTGGTCTGACAACCCGGCCCGCTGGTTTCGCCGGCGCCTGAAGCTTTCTCGAGGCAGCGAAAAGTTTCGGCGATAGGACGATCGTCCTCGGAGCTTGATGCTGACGGAGACTCCTCAGAAGGGTCAGCAATGATTTTCCTCTTTCCCGAGCGCCCAGAGGCTTCCGGTTCTTGAAAAATCAAATCCCAGTTCGGCTGAATAGATTGAAAGGTGGAAGAATCCCTTTTGGGGGAAGGAGTAAAAGGCGGTGTAGGGATGCGAGTATCAGAATCGTGGGCCATGGGATTTCAGAATCAACAGCGGAATCAAAAGATGGGGCTAAACCTAATCGGAAAAAAAGTAGATGATCGAAAGAATCAGATTCAAAAGCAGATACCCAAAAACCTCACGCTAATCTCAACACGGAGGGAGAATAAAGGAGTAGAAGTTCACAATAGTTTGAAAGAAAAAAAAAATCAATTGCAAAAATAAGATATGAATCCAGTACCTAAATCTCAAGAGGCCGGCGTTTTGTTCGGGTATTGAAGGTGGAAGCGGCAACGTTAGCAAGAGTGATGAGTAAGGATGTGTGAATGCGCTGAATCCCGAGGAGACGTTATAAAAAGTGGTGACCGTCCGAATTCTGGCAATTAACCATTGATTTATGCGGAAATTACGCAAATGCCATAATTCGTTGGTGGGAAAATTTCAAATCGATCAACATCGCTCGAACTCCGCATGGTTCGATGTCACTCGAACCTAAAATAGTTCGATATCAATCGTACTCAGTGAAGTTCAATGTCCATAGAGTTCGTTACGACGAACTTATAAAACCAGATGGCTAAAATCAAGACAGAACCCGAACTGTCTGAATTTGCGTACTATAGATTCGGGCCATAGTCGCCGGCATTCGTCACGACTTTACGGAGGAGTACGAATTAGAGGGAGTTCCCACAGAGGAATTGATCCTTCGAGCCGAGAGGATGTCTAAATGAGACGTCTCATAAATAATCTGGATTCCTTTAAAGGATACGATGAGCCGTACATCTGGGAATGATAGTTTTTTCGGACTCAACTTACCAAGCTTCTTTTGGAAGTATTTTGTCAAGTCGAGAGGGCTATTGTTGGGGTCGAAGATAAAAATCTAGAATGTAGAGGCCCAGTGTGTCGGCCCAAGAATATCATGGGCCTAGCCTGTAGACATAGAAGTCTGTCGAAACAGTTCGAGGAAGTTCGATAGATAGAGTTCGAACAAAAGGAAGTTCGAGGAGTTGACAGAAAATGAATGCGGTCCCCATAAAGGCAAATTTAATTATGGAAAGCGAATCTCTTGGAAACTGACGCCCATCGGAATAAAATCAGCAATAAAGACCAATAAAAGTCACGAAATTAAAGGGAGGAGCCGTTATATGAGCTCTATATATATTTCGGGAAAGACGCAATTGGGGGACTATGAAAGAGTAAGAACCTAGAGCCACTAAGCTAGGTTCAAAAGATTCCAAAAAGCTACAGTTCGAAGCAGCTCAATTCGTCCGGGATTTCTTTCTTATTCGTTTCTTGTTTTCAGCTTTATTGTTAATCATATTCTCGCTAGTCATTCTTGTCATTTTCATATTTATAAAAACAAATTGTTCTTGGGCTCCCGATCCAACACAAAAACACCCGCAACATCACTAATTTATTATCTTATTATTTTTTGAATAATAGAAGTATAATTTCTTTTATAGGTTAATTTTGTAAGTTAAACTCATATTTTTGTAAGTTTTGTATTTGATCTACTTTTTATTTTGTTAATTTTAAATATATAATTGGATATATTATCAAAAAAGAATTTCTTATAATATACTAATACGTAATAATATCGACGAATAATTAAAAGCTAGAAATATTGAAAAATAATTACTTAAAAAAAGTGTGTATATAATTTTGTTAATCATATCTTGATATTTTAAAATAAGATATTATATATTCAATTCGCACATCGTGCGAGTGCAAATCTAGTACTCTATTGAAAGAGTAACGTCTATAACGATCTCCGACGGGAAGAGAAGAAGGCTAGTTGGGTTGAGTATGATTGATATTTGGGTGTAAATGAGAAAATGGTTGTTAATAAGTATGGATTCACAAAGAAAATATATACTTATTGGACCAGAGAAATGATTAATCTCTCATTTGAGCTTTAAATCACTAATAGGCCAAATAAAATAACTTATGGGCCAAATATCAAGTGAGTTAAATAAAAGTTTCGGTCTTAAAATAAATGATTGGGTTTTAAATAGTTTGAGCCCGTGAAAAAAAACGTATTGAGCTCATGAAATCATATACATATATTTTACTTAGTTAAATCACAAATAATAATTTAAATGAAATAATAATAACAATTATTGAGGTTCGATTTCACGAGAAAATGAGGCCCTTAGAACTTCATGAGTACGTCACAGATAATAACGGAAATTGGAAACAATAAACAGGAATTAAATGCAGGAATTAGATGTAGACGAATGAAATAATGTTGATATAACCGCTTCCTGTAGCGAAAGAAATCCACAGAGATTTTGACAGAGTTTTGGCTATATTTTGCTAAAGGAGAATTGATACAAAAAATGAGCTCTCTACCCCTATTTATAGACAGGATAGGGGCAGGTTTGCAGCATCTAACCCTAGCCGTCGAGCAATAACGATTCGCCGCAAATGTCGGGCTGCTCGCGGATATTTCGGAGGAAGTTAGGGCCTTCAACGATCGGGCGCGGCCAGTGAACTAGGGTTCCCCTCTCTGAACTCCTCGATATCGACCCGTATGACTCCTCGATGGCGAGGCACTTTGCTTGTCGATGGCGGGGCCTGGATTTGGGCGGATTTTCAGTGTCTTGTTGACGTTGGTGGGCTAGCTTCACGAGTTGGGCTTGCTTGCGCGGGCCGATTCGTCTATGGGGCCTGGACTCGTGGGCCTGGCCCCAACAATAGCCCCTCTTGGTTGCAGGGTCTGCGCGGGGCGGGCCATGGAATCAAAACTATGAGTTGAGATTTGATACAGAGTGCGTAAAATCGAGGTGTCCAAGAGACTACCCTCGGGCCCGGGAGATACTTCATGAGAGAGTAACTCCGCTAAGGAGTAGCCGGGATACTACTCCGGGTCAATACGAAGGTTCCTGGGGAGCGCAAGCATATGACCGTGCAGGGAATACCGGGGTATTGCCCTGCGGGCTAAAGCGTGAGTCCGGGGGTCACGCGGGTTAGAACTATTCCGGGGAATGTTCTCTTGCGCGGAGCAGGGCTCTCGCACGTGCACTCTGTTTTGGCTCCGTAGAGCGCTAGTGGGGTGAGTTATAGCGGATCGGAGGACACATGGTGAGCTCCCATGGGGAGCTCTCACATTCCCGTAGAAGGTGTCGATCGCGTTATAGTTCTCCCCACGAAGGGATATTACCGTTTTAAGTTTCCCGGAGCGGCTCGTGCTGGGGATTCCTCGATGGTCTATGTCGACCAGTGAAGCGTCACGATGCCGAGGCGCTATTCTTCTGACTTCAAGTTTTGCCGCCCACAGAGTGGCACGATCGTAATTTCGGCCAACTCTGGGGGCGAAGTTGGGGGCGCGAACGGTTTTCTTCCTACTTCTGCATAAATACTCGATCTCTTCCTCACTTCTTCACTTTTACGTTCACGAGCTCCCCACTTCCTTTCCCGATTATTACTGTTCCGGCGGCGGCGAATACTTTTCCTCAGGCGATTGTTCTGGCGACTGCACTTGCGATTCCTCGAGCGATTAGGTAACCTTCGCGTTCACCTCTGAATTTAGTTGCCTGTGTTTCCGCTTTCCTCTCATTCGCCGCTTCATTCTCTTCCGTCGATCATGCTTGTGCATTTTGTTAAAATCGCGCGTAGGTTAATTAGGAATGAGTTGGGCTTTACGTTTGTAGTGAGTTCTTGATGCGTATGTTTCATGCGTAAGCCTTGATTTTGATGCTCAGACTGTTTGCCCTTGATTCATTGCTCAGACTGGTCAATTTTGATGGGTGCTGGCTTGATTTGTTTTCTGGGTTGTATGTTCGTGTCATAGAATATATCGGACTAAATGTTGAACGTGGTTAGTCTTGACGTTGGTTTTGTGAAGTTAGCCTTGAGTGGACCTCTGAATTGGTTCATGTTTTGTTGAGATCTTACGCTCATGCATGTGTGCTTTTTCCTAGTTTGCTTGAAGTTGGTATCTGATGGTTGCATGGACGGGTCGGTTGTATCTAGTTTGTGCTGGATTTTGTTTACGGGGTCCTTTCCCTTCCGTTCTTTGCGTGCGTGTTTTCCAATTGCATTTTTTCGTTTCCTTGCTTTTTGGGGGGACCTCTTTCTTTGCCAATTTTCTTCTTTGGATCTTGTATAGCTACAGTTTTCATGTCGAATTCACCGGTTAAGATTTGGGAGGAACACTCCTCCTCATCGAGCTCTAAGGAGTCGCCGATAAGGGGTTCGCCGTACCGAGAGGATGCGACCTCGAGTACCGGAGGGGGACGGCGTCATGCTGAGCAGCCGGTCCTCGATATAGACCCCGAGGAGATCTCAGATGAGGAGGGTTCCGTCGAAGCTAGTGAGGGCAGCAGCGACTTATTTGTACCCATGGAGGTTGACAAGTCCTTCGTGAAGAAAGACCAAATCAATCCAGATGATCCGGTGCGTACGGCCGTATCCCTCGCTACCGAGGAGTCCGTGAAGAGGCATGCGGCGGGAGTAGCCCGCCATAAAATGGCTTACACGATACCGAGGCGCGATGAAAGATGTTGTCGACCGCCTCGCATCGATGAAGTGGCGTTTTTCCTTCCCGTGCTTAAGTATGGGGTCGGTTGGCCTCTCCACGCGTGGTTCCAAGCCGTCCTGTTTTCATATGGATTGGATCCATTCCAGATTGCACCGATAAGCTGGTGCCACATGCTGGGGACACTTCTCATATTTTATGATGCCGGGCTTGGGTACCCAACGCTCAGAGAGTGGCATTATTTATATAGGTTAGGGAGGTATGAGGCCGGTTACTACTTCCTATCGAAGAGGGACTCTCTGGCCGAAGCGATGATTACTGGCTGTAGGCAGAACACCCCGGGTTGGAAGAACCAGTGGGTATGGGTGCCGATGAGCCATTCTAGCCCCGAGTGTTTGTTCGAGGGGGGCGTTCCAATAAGTGCGGTCTCGTACATATGTTAAGTGTGAGCCTCGATATCGACCCTTTTTGCTAACTCGTTTGTGTCTTTTCTCTTGCAGGATATAAACAGACGATCCTTACTGACGAGGAAGAGAGTCAGGTCGACATCGCCTATTCAAGAGAGGATCGCAAATTCTCCTCGGTCAGGGGCAAGAGGAGTGTTTGTGCGGAATTTTGGGTGAACGAGAGTGGTAAGAAAGAGAAAATTCCCGCAGATATGGCCAATTTATCTCCCATGGATCTTCTGGCGGCGATGAAAGCCCAGAAACGCCCGAGGGAGGTTTCATCTTCGACTCCTACTACCGAGGCTCCTTCATCCAAGAGGGCCAATATCGAGACACCGCGCGCGTCTCCGATCGTACAGACTGAGGAGAGGGTCGCTGTTGAGCCGACTGTCGTGGTTGTTCCCGGATCCTACCCTGCTCCTGTTCCTCCCGTCAAGCCCTCAAGGGCCACGACTCCTCCTCCTCGTACGGCTCGTGATAAGAGGAGGAGGAAGAGGGCCCGCGATGCGAGTGTTGACTCCAGGGCTCGGTCGGGGTCGACGGGCCAGTCTAAGGAGCTGGACCTGGTGTTGGTCGGCTCGGGCTCGGCGAACATTGCTTCTTCCACGGCCGCGTATGCGCTTCACGTGAAGAAGATGCTTGATGGAGAGATTCGTGCCTAGGACTTCGACAGCGAGTACGCTCGTGAAAACTTTACCATGGCGAAGGATCTCCAGGAGGTATGGGCCTTCTTGCTTTCCGATGACCTCGATTTTGATTTTGTATGCGCCTAACTTTTATCGCTGACTTTTTGCAGACTACTAGGAGGTTCGCCGTCTACTCCAAGCAACTCATCAAGTCCCTAGACTCGGCTAGCGAGGGGCTAAGTTGATCCCGAAAGGAGTTGCAGTCAGAACGGGACAAGCGGGTCGACTTGGCTGACAAACTCGCGACGGTCTCAGAGGAGCTGAAGGATTCGAGGCTGGAGAGTCAGAAATGGAAGGAAAAATATGAAGACTTGAAGAAGGAAAGGCAGGATCTATCGAGGCGGTGTAAGGGTCTGGAAGCTGAGTTGAAGGTCTCGACTGAGAGGTTCGAGGAGTCGATGCGAAAGACGGAGATGGGGCTCGAGTCCTTCAGGGGGCGGTTCCACAAGAGCTAAGAGGAGAGGCTAAAAGAGCAGAAAGCACACGAGGAGGAGGTGGAGGCTTTGAAAAAGGGTTGTGGGGTCGACTACCAGCAGGTTGTAGCGAATCCAGAGTTCAAGTCGACCTTCGATCTCCTTGTGCAGATGGTTACCGGTTCCATCTGTGCAGTGGTCGGTCGGAGGTGTCCTGACTTCGACTTGGACAACATTACGCGCCCTGCCACGCCTCCTCACTCGCCTCCAACTGCCACCGAAGGGGAACTCCTCGATGCCGGGACGCAAGATGTTACTAAGGAACCGACCCGCCTCGAGTCAATCCCTGAGGTTGAGGTGGAGAGAAGTGCTGAGGAGAAAGAGGCTGATAGCTTCATCAACGAGGATGGTGATGTAGAAGGCCAGAAGAAGACTGGAGAGGATGCCGCTGCCTGAGGAGTAGTTCTGTAGCTGTTTTTGACTCATTTTGTAATCCGGCCTTGTAATTTCTTTGGATGTACAGTTACGCTGTTGTTGCTTGCTCTTTACTATCAATCTGAATATCGACCGTGTTTGGGTATTCTTTGCTCTGAATCGCTTTTGTTAATGTGCGCGTATGCTAGTTTTGTACTTTGCTTCTCGATTATCAAGCTGCGGCTTGCCTGTTTGAGCAGTCGGCTCGATTCAGAGGAGCCTAGGGGGTCGGCATCGAACAGTATATTTCGTCGACATCGACCTCTACGCTTTGCTGCGAGAAGAGTAACACGAGGTCAGGTTGGGCGATGCCTAGGCATCGTCCCTCCGACGCTCAAGTTAGTAAAGGCTTTATGAATAGATAATAATAAAAATGAAATGAGAGAATAAGATAGGAATACGCGTATCTGCATACTACTGGTAGTATTTCTTCAGGTGTTTGATGTTCCAGCTATTTTGTACCCTTCTTCCCTCTGATGTTTCTAGCTGGTAAGCCCCGTGTCCCACTACTTTGGATACTTTGTAGGGGCCTTCCCAGTTAGGGGCTAATTTTCCCATTCCGGACTCTTTCGTGTTCTGAAACACCCTTCTTAGGACTAGATCCCCTTCTTGGAAGCTCCTTAGCTGCAGCTTCTTATTGTAGAACCTTTCTACCTGACGCCGCCTCCGAGAGGTTCTGATTGCGGCGTCTTCTCGTACCTCGTCTATGAGTTCTAGGTTTTTCCCGAGTAGGTCTGTGTTCATTGTCTCGTTTGCGAATTCTACTCTGGGACTGTGGGCAATGACCTCGACGGGTGCTACGGCCTCGACCCCGTATGCTAATGAGAATGGCGTAGCTCCGGTGGCGGTCCTTGGGGTGGTCCGGTAGGACCAAAGGACCGCAGGAAGTTCTTCTACCCACCTGGATCCGTGTGGGCTCAGTTTCTTCTTCAGGCCCCCGAATTAGGCTCTTAGCCTAGATTCGATAGGGGCTGTACCGTAGCAGAGGGGAGGGGCTCGGGGAGGGGAGATTCCCTTCCGCCGTAAGGAAGTATTTCTCGTCCTACGAGAAACTTCCATAACTCAAGGGGGGCCGCAAACAAACCAGGCATACATACCGGTATGGAGCCATCGTCGCTTTCGTCAGCGTAGAGATAGGATACACCGTTTTGTTGGTTGATTCCGCCAGACCGTTTGCTTCGGGGTATCGTGGTGTCGAGAACACCAACTTTATCCCGTAGGTATCACAGAAGGCTTGCATCCTTTCTCTGGCGAATTGCCGCCCATTGTCCATGCGTATCTCCTTCGGTATTCCAAAGCGACACAGAACGTGCTTCCATAGGAATTTGATTACTTCTAAATCGCGGGTTCTCCCCAGGGCTTCGCCCTCTACCCACTTGGTAAAGTAATCCGTTACCATAAGGATGTGATCCTTCTGGCCAGTTCCTTTTGGCAGCGGCCCTACTAGGTCCATCCCCCACACCATGAACGGCCACGGAGTGACGGTGGCGTGGAGGGGTTCTGCGTTTCTATGGGTGGAAGCTTCGAAGCGCTGGCAGCTGTCGCACCTTTTTACGTGGTTGGCCGCGTCCTGCTTTAGGGTAGGCCAATAGAAACCGGCTGTGATTACTTTGTGGGATAATGATCGAGCCCCGGCGTGATTCCCACAATCGCCCTCATGTACTTCTAATAGTATCTCTTCTGTCTCGGGAGAGGCGATACATCGAAGGAGAGGTCCTCCGAACGAGCGCCTATACAATTTATCGTTAATGAGGGTGTAGCGAGCAGCTGCTCTCTCGATTTTCATTTCGTCGTTCTTATCGCCAACTGGGTGTTCTCCGGATAAGTGTCGAATGAATGGGATTCTCCAGTCGTTCCCGTCTTGATCGACGGGCGCGACACTATTGTGTGCGGAGACAGACGGCGCTAGCAACCAAGTTTCAGGGATTGGCCGGGTACTTTGAGAGGAGCTCGTGGCAGCTAAGCTTGCCAAGGCGTCTGCTCGGGCGTTCGATTCCCTGGGGATGTGGCGAAGATCCCACTCCTCGATTCTTTCTTTAAGTCTTCCGATCGCGGAATGGTACAATTTCAGGCGCTCTTCCTTTACAGCATAAGTGTCGTCTAGTTGGTTGATGACTAATTGGGAATCGCTCTCTGCGCGTACTCTTCGAGCCCCGAGTTCTACGGCGAGTTGCATTCCTTGGACAAGTGCCTCGTACTCAGCCTCGTTGTTGGTTGTGGGAAAGTCAAGTTGGATGGCCCGCTCATAACTCTCTCCTTGTGGGTCTATCAGTACTATTCCGGCCCCGTTGCCGTGCAAATTACTGGCCCCGTTGATTTTTAAGGACCATATGCCGGCATCCTCGTCGGCTTTCGTCATGTGGGCTACTTCGTGCTCCGCTTTCAGTTGTAGGTTAGTAGAGAAATCCGCCACGAAGTCGGCTAATACCTGTGACTTGATGGAGGTTCTCGGTTCGTATTGGATCCCGTAGCCTCCTACTTCGACGGCCCACTTAAGCAGTCGCCCGGACAGGTCCAGTTTTGACAATACGGCTCTTATAGGGTAGGCCGTGATTACTTTGATGATATGAGCTTCGAAGTAGGGTCGTAACTTTCTGGCGGCATTCACAAGTGCCAGGGTGAGTTTCTCTAAGGCAGTATATCGAGTCTCAGCGTCTAGTAGGGATTTGCTAGCGTAGTGCACTGGGTGCTGCTTGCCATCTACTTCTCGTATTAGCATGGCTCCGACCGCGTGGTCCGACACTGATAGATAGAGTAACAACGGCTCGCCGTCAGCTGGTTTGGATAGCAGAGGTGGGCTGGATAAGTAAGCTTTCAGTTCCTCAAGTGCCTTTGCGCATTCTTCGGTCCATTCGAACCGTTTACCCTTGCACAGGGTGTTGAAGAAGGAGTGGGTCCTCTCGGAATAGCGAGATATAAAACGGCTGAGGGCTGCAAGACGTCCGGTCAGCTTTTGCACTTCCTTCGGGGACCTCGGGTGTGCTATTTCCTGGATGGCTTTAATCTGCATGGGGTCTGCCTCTATCCCCCTCTGGGTCACTATGTGGCCGAGGAATTTGCCAGAGGATACCCCGAATGAGCACTTTGCCGGGTTTAGCTTCATGTTATACTTTTCTAGGATTTGGAAAGCGTCTTCTAGATGGACTACATGGTCTTGGGATTCGATGGACTTGACGAGCATGTCGTCAATGTAGACTTCCATCATTTTGCCGATCTTTTCCTTGAACATGGAGTTGACGAGGCGTTGGTATGTAGAGCCCGCATTTTTTAGTCCAAAAGGCATCACCTTATAACAGTAGATGCCTTGGCTAGTGATGAATGCTGTCTTCTCTTGGTCATCGGGGTGCATTTTAATCTGATTGTACCCTGAGAACGCGTCCATGAAGCTTAAGAGTTCGTGTCCTGCCGTAGCGTTGACTATCGCGTCGATATGTGGTAAAGGATAGGGATCCTTTGGGCAAGCCTTGTTCAGGTCGGTAAAGTCGATACAGACCCGATTCTTACCGTTCTTCTTCTTGACGACTACCACATTGGCGAGCCAGGTGGGATAGTGCACCTCTCGTACTGACCCAATGTCGATGAGCTTCTGCACCTCCTCATTAATGGCCCGGTTCTTCTCCGCGGAGAATTTTCTTCGCCGCTGTTGCACCGGCCTGCAGTTTGGGTCTACTTGGAGGCGGTGTGCGATGATGGACGGATCAATTCCGGTCATATCGCGATATGACCAGGCAAATACGCGGACTTTCTTCCGGAGGAACCCTAGAAGGGCGCTCCTGACGTCGGCGGGAAGCTACGCCCCTACGAAGGTGGTACGAGTCGGATCAGACTCGTCGAGGGCCACCTCCTCCAACTCTTCGGCTTCTGGTCGACCTGCTTGAGTCGATATCGAGCCATGCTGTTGCGAACAGATGGCTTGAAAGCTCGCATAGTAACAATCCCTAGATGCTTTTTGTTCTCCTTGGATAGTTTGGATTCCCCAGGGAGTGGGAAATTTAAGCGCTTGGTGGTACGAAGAAGGAACTGCCTTGAGCTCATGGATCCAAGGCCTTCCTAGGATGGCATTGTGCGCGGACGTTGCGTCTACAACTTGGAATTTCACATCTAGGTTCAGGCCTCCGCAGTAAATGGGGAGAGTGATTTCTCCGACCGTCTGCTGTTGGCCCCCGTTGAAGCCATAGAGGGTCATGGTTACCGGCTCTATCTTGCTCGTGGGGATCTGCATCTCCTTCAAAGTCCGAAGGAACATGATGTTTGCGGAGCTACCATTATCCACGAGCAACCTCTTTACCTGACAATTCGATATCAGGAGTGAGATCAAGAGGGAGTCGTGATGTGGATGAACGAGCCCCGGCGTGTCCTCCGCAGTGAACTCGATGGCCTCATGCTGCTGCATGGGGCTAACGTGGTGGACCTCGTGGTTTAGTATCCTCCGGGCTCTCTTGGCCGCGGAGCGCGACCTTCGACAGATCTCCGATCCCCCAACGATCACATGGATCGTTCGCTCGGCGGGTGGTGGCTTATTCTGAGGTTCTGCATTCCCGGTTGGGTTGGCTTGCCTACCCCTGGTCCACATATTCTTTCCCTTGTTTGTCAAGTACTCGGTAAGGAAGCCATTCTTTAGAAGTTCAAGTACTTCGAGGCGCAGAGCCTGGCACTCCTCAGTTTTGTGACCGTGGTCTTTGTGGAACCCACAGAACTTCTTTGTATCCCGTGTCTTGGGGTCGGATTTCATCTTGGCGGGCCATTTCACAATGCCACCGAGCCCCTTGAGCACGTTGTTGACCAGGTAATTCTGGTCGATACAGAAGCTATATGGAACTTCGCCGCTACGCGACGTGCGGCTGTAAGGATGATCTCGCCGGGAATGTCGCTCATCACGAAGGTCCTTATGATCTACATACCTCGACGTAGAGGAGCCTCCTCTATATCGAGGCTCTCGATGTTGGCTAGCGAGTTCGTAGGCCTTCTGTTCATTCAGACGCGCGATGCGGTTCGGTTCGTCTTCTACCCAGTTAATTTCGGCCCAGGCTTGTGAGAGGGCCGAATCCATATCGTAGCAAGGATGGCTAGTCAGGTCTCGGTAGAGCTTCGAAGACACGTCCAGGCCGTTCTTGAAGGCGAAAACTGCAGTGAGAGGAGGGCAGTTCGGTATCGAGGCGAGCTCCTGATTGAAGCGCCCCACGTACGATCGTAGCGATTCGCCTTTCTTGATGCGTATGCTGTTCAGAGCATCTGGGTGCTTGGCTATGCATCGGCAATTGGAGTATTGCTTCCTAAATGCCATGTGGAGCTCCGAAAATGTCGAGAAGGAGCTCCTCGGTAAGTTGACGAACCACTGAAGCGCTGGCCCAGTTAGACTCGCCCCGAAGCTCTTACACATGCAGGCCTCGCGTAACTCGCCCGGGATCGAGGTGGTCAGCATCTTTTGTTTGTAGAGGGCTATGTGGTCCTCTGGGTCGGTTGTCCCGTCATAAAGCTGGAACGAGGGCGGCACGAACCTGGCCGGGACATCTGTGTTAGTGATGTCAGGTGTGAAAGGCGAGTCAGCGTAGCTATCGCGTGGTATCAGCAAATCTGGGGGAATGATCCCCGGAAGTGGGCTCCTCGACGAAAGGTTGCTTCTGGGACGCCCTTTCCTTACGGAGCTGGTCGTTCTCCCTTCGTAGGGCATGATTGGTGGCGTGCAACTCCATGATTCTGGAGTCCGTCTCCTTTGCCCGTCGCCGGTTCTCCTCGGCCTCCTCGGCTAGTCGGGCCAGGATCGTATTCAGCATCTCCGAAGGTACGGCTTGAGCACCGCTAGTTTGCAGGGTCTGCCGCACTAGCTCGTCGATAGGGACGATGTCCTTCGGTGCGGAGGAGCCGGGTGCGCGAGTCCCAGCCGTCTTTCCCGCTTGAGTTCCCATTTTCTCGCTGTTACCTGTCATGGAATCAGTGAAGAAAACACGGAAAATAGCTCTAAGGGCCCCACGGTGGGCGCCAAATGTTGAGGTTCGATTTCACGAGAAAATGAGGCCCTTAGAACTTCATGAGTACGTCACAGATAATAACGGAAATTGGAAACAATAAACAGGAATTAAATGCAGGAATTAGATGTAGACGAATGAAATAATGTTGATATAACCGCTTCCTGTAGCGAAAGAAATCCACAGAGTTTTGGCTATATTTTGCTAAAGGAGAATTGATACAAAAAATGAGCTCTCTACCCCTATTTATAGACAGGATAGGGGCAGGTTTGCAGCATCTAACCCTAGCCGTCGAGCAATAACGATTCACCGCAAATGTCGGGCTGCTCGCGGAGATTTCAGAGAAAGTTAGGGCCTTCAACGATCGGGCGCCGCCAGTGAACTAGGGTTCCCCTCTCTGAACTCCTCGATATCGACCCGTATGACTCCTCGATGGCGAGGCACTTTGCTTGTCGATGGCGGGGCCTGTATTTGGGCGGATTTTCGGTGTCTTGTTGACGTTGGTGGGCTAGCTTCACGAGTTGGGCTTGCTTGCGCGGGCCGATTCGTCTATGGGGCCTGGACTCGTGGGCCTGGCCCCAACAATACATATAAATTTAGGTAGGACTTATACGAATTTAACTTATTGAGCTCATGGATAAAGAATGTAGCAAATTTTTACATAAATGTTGGGTCGCTACAGTGTAACTCAAGGCAATGAGCTTCAATTTATATAAAATGGGGAAGGTCTTGGGATAGGCAGGCCTAAACGATTTAGGCGGGTTTTATCCATTAATCCAAGTCCAAACCCATATAATATACCCTAATTGGGAATTAATAAACCCTATTTGGGATGGGTCAACCCATTTGGGTAGGATAAAACCCGCCTAAACCGTTTAGGCCTGCCTAACGCAAGTTTTTGCCTATAAAATGAGGGATGACAAATTTGTAAATAAAAGTCAACAAGTTAAAGTGGTTGTCAACCAATTATCCCATCGGTTACTTTGACATCAACTCACGTAAACTCCACGTCATCTTTATGAAAAATATAATAATTTATTGATTTATGAAATTTATCGATCGATCTTATCCGGGTTGCGCAAAAATTATCACCCTCGATTAAGTTAAATTTGCCAATTAATAAAGAAACTCATTCACTGTAATAAAGATGAAAAGGGACTTAATTCTCAACTAACGATTTCTAAATTGATTGACTACAGAAAATCTTGAATCAAATCTAATAGAGAAATATTATTATTAAAATTCCGGTAGCTACATTAAAATTTACGAGGGGTGTTAAATGATCCAAGGAAAAACACGTGTTCGCGGTCAGCTTTACAGGTTTCGACAATGATCCTTCCGCGGGTTCACCTACGGAAACCTTGTTACGACTTCTCCTTTCACTAAATGATAAGGTTCAATGGACTTCTCGTGACGTCGCGGGCGGCGAACCGCCTACATTGCCTCGATCCGAACATTTCACCGGACCATTCAGTTGATAGGAGCGACGGACAGTGTGTACAAAAGGCAGGGACGTAGTCAACGTGAGCTGATGACTCGCGCTTACTAGAAATTCCTCGTTGAAGACCAACAATTGTAATGATCTATCCCCATCACGATGAAATTTCAAAGATTACATGGGCCTGCCAGCCAAGGCTATAAACTTGTCGAATACATCAGTGTAGCGTGCGTGCGGCTCAGAACATCTAAGGGCATCACAGACCTATTATTGCCTCAAACTTTCGCGGCCTAAAAGGTCGTAGTCCCTCTAAGAAGCTGGCCACAAAGGGATACTTCTGCATAGCTAGTTAGCTGGCTGAGGTCTCGTTCGTTAACGGAATTAACCAGATAAATCGCTCCACTAACTAAGAACGGCCATGCACCATCACCCATAGAATCTAGAAAGAGCTCTCAGTCTGTCAATCCTTAATATGTCTGGACCTGGTAAGTTTCCCCGTGTTGAGTCAAATTGAGCCGCAGGCTCCACTCCTGGTGGTGCCCTTCCATCAATTCCTTTAAGTTTTAGCCTTGCGACCATACTCCCCTTGAAACCCAAATACTTTGATTTCTCATAAGGTGCCGGCGGAGTCCTAAAAGCAACATCCGCCGATCCCTGGTCGGCATCATTTATGATTGAGACGAGGATGGTATCTGATCGTCTTCGAGCCCCTAACTTTCGTTCTTGATTAATGAAAACATTCTTGGCAAATGCTTTCGCAGTTGTTCGTCTTTCATAAATCCAAGAATTTCACCTCTGACTATGAAATACGAATGCCCACGGCTGTCCCTGTTAAT
>JAPKLW010005317.1:8530-21565 GCA_026898455.1 Plectranthus barbatus
TTGCATAATAAAAACTTACAATGAAGAATAAAGGTTGAATCCTCTCCGAAGTAATTAAAACTCAAATAACTTCAACAATCCAAGAGAAGAACCAAATGAAAACTTAAGGGGAAGTACTCAGAAGCCCTCAAAAGTCGAGCAAAACAAGTATTTACAGAGGTAGAGGTGTATATATTGGGATCTAGGGCCAAAAATATGATTTAACTATAAAAATCTCAAAAATTCCTTTTCTGGGCCCATCTCGGTCGACACGGAGCTTGCGTCGGTCGGCACAGATCCCCTTGTGTTGGGAAATTATTCCTAAAATCTCCCTTAGGATTTATTTGTAAAAAGATTTTGTTGAATCAAACCTTAGCAGGTGGTCGATCATTTGCTGAATTCTAGATAGACTAGCATACCGTGTAATGTCCTGTGTAGGTCAAATATTGAGTTGTAATAGTTTAGTTTGCTAGAAGATTTCCTAGCAGATATCGAAGGACGACGTTTGCTAAGAAATCATACGCTAGCAGAATGCTAAGACTTTAGCATTTGCTAACATTCAGCAAACCCTGAAAGATGCTAGCAGAACAGACGTCAAAGGATCGAGTGTCAGCAGAAGCTTTCAGCAACCAAATAGACGATAGCAGATCGCTAATGAACATTAGCAGAGCAAGAGTGTCAAAGGCTGAAGCCATACTGCCGTTCTGACAAAAGTACACACAAAGGACGAGACTTTCCCGAAGTAGTTCGAAAAGTACAGATCAATGCCCCAAGCGACTGATCAAGTCAAATCACTCTCGGACCAAGGAGCCGTTGTGTCTAACGGATATGGAGATTCAAGATTTGAATCTCCATCTATAAAAGGCAGGTCCAAAAATGAGAATCGACTACTACTACTACTACTGCTTCAATCACAACCGACATTAGAAAACATTCAAGTGTGAGATTCCTTTGACAAAGCGAACAAGTGAAAAGTAGTCATTCGAGAGCTCGTGATAAAAGAAGTATTCAAAGCTCTCAACAACCAAGAAGTGTCTTTCATTGAATATCTGACACTTCTCTTTAAGAGATTCCTTAACTTCGGTTGAGAATCTTCAATCATTGGGATAACTTCCATCCTAGGAAGATCCAACAGTCATTCCTAAAAAGGATTGACTCCGACGGGCTTCTAGCCGCATTCCTGAACAGTTTTGAGGGAAACTATAAAAACCTCACTAACAGCAAAGGACAAGTTACACGAAGGTTCCACCCTTGACTTGGCCATAGCTGTGTTTGGAAAAGTACGAATCATCGGAGGATAGCTTTGTTGTGGCCGGTCTGAAAGTTCGCCGCCTACTACAAGTGTTTGGCAATTCCTTGTACTTTCGTATACTTTTCTAGTGGAAATCTTAGCGGTTCGGCTAAGGAGTGGACGTAGATCTATTTGGATCGAACCACTATAAAATACTGTGTTCATCTACTGTTTTATTATTAACTGTTCAAAACTGATTTAAAACCTAGCAACATACTTGCTTGCGTATATCTGAAAAGAATCATATAACATATCTTGAGCTTAAATACTGCTTAAACAAAGATAAGTGTAAGTGACGTTTAATCATTCCGCTGCATTTCATGTTTACACTTAAGCACGACGACTCTGATATTTGAGGACCAACAAGTGGTATCAGAGCAGGAGGTTGAAAAACCGACTGCTTCTGAGTCGCTTTGAGACCTGATCTATCTTTTCCTTGCACTTTCTTCCTTGTTTCATCTATCTAGCTCAGGAAACTATTCAAGGAGCAAACAGAATGTTGAATCATTCACTTGGAAAGTACAACAGGGAGAACTTTACATCATGGAAGAAGCTTGCTCTCATACAGCTTCAGAGTATACATCCTGAGATGGCGGATGTACTGGTAAGAGGTCCTATTAGAATTATGAAAGCTAACACTTTTATAGGACATGATCCTGCTGAAGATGTTGCTGAAGGAGAGGAACCAAGGGCTCCAAGACCCCCAAGACCTCAAATGATTCCTAAACCTTTTGAGGAGTACACAAGTGAGGATTAGAAGAGAGCTCAATTAGAGCACGTGGCAAAGAAATTGATCCTTGATTCCCTACCAAAGCTGATGGCAGACAAAGCTCTTGAGCTTGACACTGCTAAGGAAATGTGGGATTATGTGTGCGAGTCCTCTCAGTAGACAGACTAAATGAAACGCAACAAACTACAGGTAGCTGTAGATAAATACGAATCTTTCTCCATGTTTGCAGGAGAATCCATACAAACTATGGAGGAACGCTTCAACACTATAATTGGGGAGCTTAGTAATCTTGGAAAGAAGTATGAGAATGGAGAAATGAACCACAAGATCATTTCCAAGCTGTATCCTAGAGATGACTGGTTTGTCAAAATGACTAGTCTGAGTGAGAAAGACCTCAGCAAAATGACTACATCTGAGGTATTCGCTCAACTCAAAACTCATGAATTCATAATACAACAGTCGAAAAAGAATGAAGCAGCTATAGCACAAGCGTCATCTACATCCGCTGCTGGCTCTGAGGATATAGCATACTTTGCTAAGAAAGATTTCAACAAGTTTAAGATGAAGAAGCCCTACCATAACCAAGAAAGGTCTGCTCCAGCAACACCAACAAAGGAGGTTGCCACAACCTCAGGTTCCCAGCCTGTCGATCTAAAGATCAGCGAGCTGGAAGAGCAAATGAAAAGGCTTCAGAAGTTGCTGATGGAGGCTAAGACCGAGAAAGAAACCAAGGAAACTCAGCCGTCATCCTCATATGCCCGCTCAGCAGAGCAAAAGACTAGGACTTGCTTTGAGTGTGGCTCTCCTGACCACTTGAAGCATGAATGTCCGAAAGTAAGTAAAGAAGAGAGAGAGCGCTTAAAGTAAAGGTTCGAAAGATGTGCTGTTAAAGCAGTCAAAAGGACGCTCTTGACAAGAACAGAAGCTCAGGATATTCCTGAAAATGATGAGGAATACTATCTCTCTTCTAAGGAAGACGATGAGGAGGCCATGCTAGTTCTGATGGCAAACTTTGTGGATGACCAGTTTGCTGATGCAGACGCAGAACAGAATGCTGAAACGGCTCTAGCAGTCGATCACAACGAGGTACTTTCAGTAAGCATTCCAAGTTTTGCAACTATAGAAGAGTCAGAGGAATTCACCTTAGATTCAGAGGAAGACTATCTCACGAAACTAAGTGTAGAATTCTCGAAAATGTATGAGATTAAAAATGAAATCATTAGGGAGAACGCCTCTCTAAAACTTAAAATTACAGATTTGACCGAGGAATTCGAAAGACTGAGGTCTGAAAGTGAGGATTTTTCAAAGCTTAAAGCAAGCTTCTCCGAATTGTCGACAAATTTTCATAATCTTGAAAAGGAGAACCTTACTTTGAAAAACAAACCCCAAGAAAGGTGCATTTGCAACTACACATCCAGCAGGGCAGTACTCAATGCCATTGTAAGCCAACAGAGAAATCATAATGATCGCTCTAGTTTGGGCCTTGGATATTCGGATAGAGCAACTACTTCTAAGGAGAAACCAATTCTATTTGTTTCTGCTGGAATGATAAATGCTGAAAAAGAGAAAGGAATTGTCATTGCTGAATCATCTAATGCTAAGCCAATTGCTGAGTAAAAGAATGAACGTTCACAGAATACGGCTGTAGGATCTGAGTAGAGGTCTCCCGCAGAGACTGCTAAGTATTCGTCTGCTAGACCTCAGCGGAGGCCTAAGTCAGAATCTGCTAAACATACAACTCATGGACCTCAGCAGAGGAACCCAAGGTTGAATGTTGTGCATGAATCTGCTAAGCCTCAGCAGAGGAACAATAGAACGAATACTAAGTATGTGTCAGCTGGACCTCAGCGAAATCCGAGAGCATATACTAAACCGTATTCAGCAAGACCAAGGTATACTGAGCGTTATGTTCCAAACGCAAGGACAGCTAAACCTACCTTTCACCACAGAAAGCAATATCATTACAATGCTATAAAGCCAATATATCAGGAGAACAGGTTACATAGGAGGAACACCTATGTAAGGCCCGAGCCCAATCCATTCGTATTTTCAAGGGCGAGGAAGGCCAAGCACACCAATGCACCGAGATATAAACATGTCAAACATGTTAAGCCAAAGGTTGAAGAAATGGTAAACAGTGAAATCAAGAAGAAAATCTTGAAAGTCACTAAAATGTGGGTTCCAAAAGGAACTATGATCATCGCTAATCCTGCAGGACCCGACGCTAAACGGGTACCTAAATCAACTTAATCATTTGTGCTGCAGGAACAGGGTCCAAAAGCTCAAACTACTTCAAGTATGTCAAACGAGTGGATCCTTGATAGCGGATGCTCAACGCACATGACGGGAAATGAAGAGCTGTTCTCAGACTTGCAGAGATTTCTCTATGGATCAAAAGTCAAGTTTGGGGATAATAGTGAAGGCAAAGTTGTGGGAAGGGGATGCATAGAGAGCAATGGATTGAGGATAGTTAACGTAGCTCTCGTCTCCAACCTTAAACACAATCTGCTAAGTATTAGCCAACTTTGCGAGAATAGGTTTACTGTTTCATTTGTCAATACAGGTTGTACTATTGCTGACAATGTTACAGGGGAAGTGAAACTTAGAGGCATCCGAAAGGGTGGCCTATATGTGGTTGACTGGGAAAGTGGTCTGCAACACTCTTGCTTCCTAACCTTGAACAAAGAGGAAACAACATGGCTCTGGCACAAGAGGTTAAATCATCTAAATTTTAAAACTATTAACCACCTGGCCAAGAATGAACTTGTTGTAGGTCTGCCAGCTGAGACATTCAGAAAAGAAGGCGTGTGTAAGGCATGCCAACAAGGAAAGCAGACCAAAGCCTCGTTCAAATCCAATCCAGAGAAGGCTACTTCAGGGAGAATTCTTGAACTCTTACACATGGACCTGTTTGGACCAGTCCAACCACCCACTGTAAATAAGAAAATATATACACTTGTGGTTGTTGACGACTTTTCCAGGTACACGTGGGTTCGTCTTCTAAAGACCAAGGATGAAGTCAAGATCCTTCTGCCTGAACTGATTCTTAAAGAGCAGAATAACAAGGAAGTTACAGTGAAAAGAATTAGATCAGATAATGGGACTGAATTCTGTAATGGGATTCTGATGGACTTTTGTGCGGAAGCTGGTATTCATCATGAGAAGTCCACTGCTAGGACCCCCCAGCAGAATGGGCTAGCAGAACGAAGAAACAGGACCTTGAAGGAAGCAGTGCGGACTATGCTTGCTGATTCAGGACTCAGTGGAAAGTATTGGGGAGAAGCGGTTATGACTGCTTGTTACACTCAGAATAGGAGTGCGATTAACGGCAGATTTAACAAGACTCCTTATGAAGTGTACAATGATCGTAAGCCTTCTATCAAACACTTTCGTGCTTTCGGTTCAACATGTTATATCCATAACAATGGGAAGTCTAAACTTAACACTTTTTCACCAAAATCTGATGAGGGTGTTTTCCTAGGATATGGACATCCCTCTCATAAAGGCTATCGAGTGTTAAATAAGACAACTTAACTTGTGGAAATAACATGCAATGCTATTTGTGATGAGTCTACTTTAGTGCGCAGGGTAACCAAAGGAAAAGAGGATAGCAATCATGAGACCAATGATGTCAATGATCAATCTTTACTGAATTCTTTCGAAAATATGAATATTGATCCGACTAGGTCTATGAATGATGCTGATCCAACATTGACGCACTCAGCAGGTGACCAGACTGCTAACCGGGCCAGTGATGCTAATGATCATGCTGAGGCCACCTCTACAGTATATCTAAATGACAATTTGGATGTTGCGGGAGTTCTTGATGACTAAGACGACGTGGAATCTGCTGAAGATCTTAGCAAAGGAGTTGCTGAGATTCCAATCGCGGAAGAACCTGTTGCTGAAATCCCAACTGATACTATACCTGCCAATGAAGTTCCTATCATTGAAGATCCTGTAGCCGATGCAGAAGGTGGAGTTGCTGACGTTCCAACTGCTGAGCACCAGGAGAATGAAGAAGAAAATGCTCATTGATAAGCTCGTTATTTCACTCACTTATTTATATTATTTTTATACTATTTTATGTAGTTTTATTGAGTTTATATATATATTATGTGCATGAGTCTATATTAGGTGGTATTATGCGCGTTTTGATGTTTATGCAAGGTTTTAGGCCTAAATTCAATGGAAACCCATTCCAAGAGCAGTAGATGTTCAAAGAAACAGTTACATCTTCTTCCACCGTTGGAATATGAGCTAATGGAGCACATGGATGGAAAGATCTTTGAATTATCTTTCCAACGCAACTGGAATCGGGTCAATCGGAGTTCGGAGGAGAAAGTTATGGCAAAAACCGTGAGATCGCGCAGGAGGGCGAAAAGCTTCCTCAACCGAAGCCACGTAGACTCGATCGAGGAGCCAAAAATTCTTCCTCGATCGAGTGGAATCACACTCGGTCGAGGAAGGGGTATTTTCTGGCACGGAAATCTGATAAAATTTGGATTTATTCATATCTTTAGCCCTAGATTTGATAGGATACACATCCACCACTATAAATACCTATAAAATTCAAACCAATGAGTATTCCCTATCAATTCCACATTCCATATTTTAGATTTTAGAGATTCCAAGAGTTCTAGGGTTTTATGTTTTTGAAGACAAGCTTCTACGAGAAGACTTTGTGGATTTTTCAGTTTTATGCATTCCAGGTTGTATTTTTCTTTGATGAATACTACTATGAATATGTGTAACTAAATTCCTTCTCAGATTCTAGGGTTTCAACTATTCTTGTATACATGTTTTGATTAATTGAATTATTTTCCCTTTCCCTTCGTAGTTTGTGAAATCTGTGCTTATTCTAAATCTTGATTTGCTGATCACTTATTAGGATTTTCTAGTTGATTACTTGAGACGTAACTGTGATAGTTTTCAATCGAAAGAGATTTTCACAATACAATTTGATTTCTTGTCGTAACTGATGGAGATTAATTGTAGGAATAAATCTGTAGATCTGTAGGAGTTAGTTGATTTATCTTGAGACCGAGAGGAGATAGGTAATTGACTAATCTACTTTGCGAATTGTCAGACCAAGAAGTTCGTAATACTTTTCCGATGTTTCACTGCGAAGAGGAATTAAATTTGGGAATTAATCAATTTATTCATACATGCTATACTTGATAGGAAGAATTCCCTAGGATCTGTGTTTCTCATATTTGATTTCAAAAGCAATTTAATTTTCTATTTATTTTACGTTTTCAAAGAATTCCGATTTTAAAATACCAAAACCTTTATTTGATTTTCCTAACCAGTAATTTCAAGAACTAATGGTTTAGTATTTCAGGGTTTTTCATTATTTCTTCCCTGTGGGTTCGATAGCCTTCGGGTTTACAAATTTATTTGCCACTGTTCTATAATTAATCTGTTAGAAATATCAGTGATCAAATTGGCGCCGTTGCCGGGGAAGAATAGAATTAACCTTACTATTAAATCTGTGATTGAAATATTGTTTTAGGCTGTAAAATCTCGTTTTTTTCTGAAATTTTTCGTAATTTTCATTTTAAAATTCGACTGAGGTCATCTGGACTCGATCGAGGAAGCCACTGTAGACTACTCGATCGAGTGACACCAAAAAAATTCGAAGAAACAAGCGTGCTCAGAAAAGTTCGAGTAGTCACACAATGGAGGACAACGTACCACCACCTCCGCCAGTGTTAACTGCAGAAGAACAAGCTCTGCTTCTCCAAGAAATCCAGGCTATGAGAGCTCAAATCCAACAATACCAATTGGAAAAGGAAAATCCGGAAGGAAGGGAGCTTCGCCACAACCCATTATTCGAGGACAAACCCGACGATGGAGATGATGACAACCAGGATCCTCCGGAGGAGTCTGACGATGAGGAGGAAGAAGAAGCCATGCAAAATCGGTATAGACCTCGGTTCATGGAGACAGACTTCAAGATTGGCATCAATGCCAATAATTTTGAGCTGAAGACCGCATTGGTGCAGATGATCCAGCAAAATCAATTCGGAGGAAGACCAGCTGAAGATCCTTATGCCCATCTAGATAAATTCTTGATGCTCTGCAACACTGTTAAAATCGGGGGAGTCAGCAAGAGTGCCATTCGAATGCGTCTGTTTGCATTCTCTCTGAGGGATAAGGCACAATCATGGTTCACTGCACTGGACAAGGAGAGCATAAGCACATGGACCGAATTGAGGAATGAATTCCTGGAAAACTTCTTCCCTCCAAACGTCATCAGGCAGAGAAGGAAAGAAATCATCAGGTTCGCTCAAAGGCCTGATGAGAGCTTCAGTGAGACATGGGAGAGATTCAAAGAGCTGTTGAGAGTCTGTCCTGGACATGGTTTTCCGCCAGGAGAGCAGGCAGAAGCATTCTATGAAGGGCTCAATGATAAGACAACCAAACTGGTGGACACCACACTCGGTGACTCCATCATGACAAAGAGTGGAAAGAAAGCCATGGAATTCTTCCAAAAGATGGCCAACAATAGCCAAAGATGGTCCTCAATCCGAACCCGGCCTGTGATGGCAGTCGAGAAGGAGAAAGAGAAAGTTGCCAAGCAACCTGATTTGGCAGCCGAGCTGAAAAGTCTAAGGGAAGACTTCGCTGCACTGAAGCAGGAGAAGACAGTTGCCGTAGTAGAGCCAGTGCAAGCTCCGCCTGAGGGAGATTGTGTCGCTGTCAATTTCATGCAAACGGGTGGTTACCAAAACAACTACCGTGGAGGATATCAACAGCACAACCAGCCCTACACTTTCAATCACGCGAGGAACCATCCTGGATTTTCCTACGCAAATCCCCAAGCAACTGAGCAACCACCACCAGGATTTGCAGTGCAAGATGGGGAAATAGTGGAGAAGAAGAAGCCAAATCTCGAGGAGATCTTGGCCAAGTTCATGGAAGGCTCTACTGATACTGTAGTCAAGTTGAAGCAAGAGATAGCCGGAGTCAAGACCAAGGTAGACCAAGTTGAGAAACACGTACAGATCATACAGACTCAAGTCGGTCAGATCGCCAAAGCTATCGAAGCCCAGCACAAACCCAGGCAATTCCCCAGCAATACTCAAGCTAACCCCAAAGTTCAGAGTCAGATAAACCAAGTGAATGCTATCACTTTAAGAGGGGGGAAATCATATGAAGGACCTGAACAACTAGAAAAAGGCGCCCGGGATGAAGAAGAAGCTGAAGAGGAGGCAGAAATCGCCAAAAGCAAGTCTCCCTCGATCGAGGGAGCATCCTCGTCGATCGAGGGAACCTCAAAAGGTCCGTCGATCGAGGCTGATCAAGCTCGGTCGAATATCACCCCTGATCTGCCAATGTATAAGCCACCCCTGCCGTATCCACAGCGATTTGCCAAAGCAAAGATGAACGAGAAGTATGCACGCTTTCTTGAGAACATGAAGAAAGTAAACATCAACATTCCGCTGATTGAGGCACTACGAGAGATACCGGGGTATTTGAAATCTTTGAAAGACATGGTCTCACAGAAAAGATCCTTCGTGGAGCACGAGAGGGTCAATTTGTTCGAGGAGTGCAGCGCAATTATCCAAAAGAAGATGCCGCTAAAGAGAGAAGACCCAGGATCCTTCACGATCCCCTGTGTCATTGGAGGAGAGACCTTTGGGAAGGTCCTTTGTGATTCCGGTGCATCCATCAACTTAATGCCGCTGTCAATCTTCAAGCGGTTGAAGATCGGAAGCATCAAGTCCACCACCATATCACTGCAGATGGCTGACAGATCAGTTACTTATCCGAAGGGCATCGTGGAAGACGTGCTTGTGAAGGTGAAAGACTTCATCATTCCAGCAGACTTCGTGGTTCTTGACATGGAAGAAGACCACAGCATTCCGCTTATCTTGGGAAGATCTTTCTTGAAGACTGCTGGAGCATTGATTGACATTCGAGACGGCAAGCTGACATTCCGAGTCAATGACGAATCGGTCACCTTCCCCATCTACAAAGAAGTGCAGAAGCGCAATAAGGGGAGTTATCAGGAAGAATGCCACATGATTAATCGATTAAATCCGGTGATTTCCTCTCCTTTTTCTTCTATTGCAACTGATTCGGATTTTCCGGAGAACTGCTTACTGCACTCTTTGTTTTTGTCTTCAGATTTGGATAAGGCGGACGATGAGCTTGTGGATCGAGTGATGAAGCTGGATGTATCCGAGGGGATAACACATGAAAAAGAGAACAAACAAAAGCGGTTACCAAGCCGACGCAGCCAGAAAAAGAAAAGAAAGCGTGGAAGGACACCTTACTCGATCGACGGAGGAGCCTCGTCGATCGAGGCAGCCGTTGGATCCTCATCGATCGATTATACTGTCACTTCGATCGATGTACGAAGGAAAAAGAGGGAGTTTTCATGCAGAAGCAGCGCGACGTAGAAAAGGGATTGCGGCAGTTTCACCAATATCAACTGATGCAAATTGGGGAAAACTGCAATCTAACTCTGATTCGCTGATTCTGAAACTCAAGATGCTTCCGGCACACCTCAGGTATGGGAAATTGGAAAAATTACTACGAGTTCTACGGAAGTACAAGTCCGTCATTGGGGGGACATTGAGAGACAACAAGGGAGTCAGCCCCTCATTATGCACGCACAAGGAAAAAGACACCAAGAAGTGGGGGATGAAAGTTGTCAAGAACAGAGATGAAAAGGAGGTCGCAAGAAGGCTTGCTTGGACCCGACCTCCCTGATGATGATTGAAGACTCCGGGGGATAAAAAAGTTGATGTCTGAGATCAACTACCAGGTATCGTTCCCTCTCTAGTCTGATTTTCAAACTTATTCCACTCTTCGAGTTGGAAATAAGTTTGGGGAGATGTGGACAAGAGATGGAACGCCCTATCTTTTATTTATTTTGCTTTCCGTATTTAAATTTCCGTATTTAAATTTTGCCTTTAATTTCTATTTTATGCTATTTTGTGGGGAAATTTTTTGAGTTTTGAGATAACCTGAATGAGATTGTGCGATTAGAATTGATTGAGGGTTGAGTATTGAATTGATTGAGATTGTGGTTAGATGCCTATGAATGTAGAATACCGCATGATAGGACTGATTTGAAACTTCTACTTGCATGCTGATTGAGCTGATTTGAAATTGATTGTGGAAGAAAATTTTTGAATCCTTGTGTGAGAATTTGAGCCTTTATTTTGTTTGATGTGAGATTCACATGTGTGTTTTGATTTCTCTAGAACTTGCCTATTTTCTGTGTTGAGACTGCATAGTGTGCACAAGTTGAGAAAATGATCTTAGGCCATCTTTGTTAGCCCAATCCTAAACACTGTCCTTTTACATATCAAATTATCCCTAGTCAGCCCCATTGTGCCTAACTCCAATTTTTTTATCTTGTCTATGAGATTTTCATGGAGTTATAATGGTTTTTGTCTTGTCTATGAGATTTAAGGAGGATAAGGGTGGTAAGATATGTGATTTGGAAAAGAAATTTGAAATTAGTGGTGAAAAGATGCGTGAAAAAGAAGCTCAAAGAAATAATTAGAATTCTCATAAGCTCTCTGAAAAGAAAAGAATGCAAAAAAAAATTATTGAAAGAGCATAAGAGATTCAAGTATGAGCTAGAAAAAAATGGAGTTTGTTGATGTATATGAGGATATAAGGTGGATGATTATAGATAGTGGTTGGAGATGTTGAGAGTCATGAACTCAATAAATTTAGTCACTTGGCCATATTTCCCTACCTTATCAGAAAAAGCCTACGTTACAACCTTTCGAAAGTCCTTTTTGATTCTAGACTTGTGTGCACATTCTAGCAGTGGAGATATTAGAAAATCTGCAAGCCTATGGTAGATACTTCTTCATACATGTTGTTGAGTGCTTTCATCTTTACCTTAAACACTTGAGAGTTGAGCGATACACTTCATGTGAGTTCTTCCACGGTTGATGAATTTTCTGTCTCTTTCAAATTGCTTGTGGGTAGTGGATTCTTGGTTCTTGACTGTGATGAATCTTGTGAGGCATTGCACTTTAACCACTTGATCTTTTGATTTCTTTCTTGCCTATTGATTGAGGACAATCAAACGTTCAAGTTTGGGGGATTTTATAAGCTCGTTATTTCACTCACTTATCTATATTATTTTTATATTATGTTATGTAGTTTTATTGAGTTTATATATATATTTTATGCATGATGTCAATATTAGGTGGTTTTAGGTGTGTTTTGATGTTTATGCAGGTTTTTAGGCCTAAACTGACGAGAAAAGCGTTCCGGAAGCAGTGACGTGTAAGAGTAGCAATGAAGAGTTCTTCCACAAGAGGAATTCGAGCTATTGGTGCATGACAATGGATGATGCTTTGAGTTAGCTCTCCAACGCAACTGGAATCGGGTCAATCGGAGTTAGGGAGAGGAAGTTATGGCCAAAACTGTGAGACCGCGCAGAAGGGGCAAAGAAGGCATAGCGCTCAACGAAGGGAAAAGGCAGATCGACGGAAGCAAAGGCCGCGTCGATCGCTTCCAATGATCGTCGATCAACGTGGATGTTCCAGGCCCAGCGATCGATGCCAAACAGCCACGGTCGACGCGCATGCGGGATCCCTAATCTGAATCTGAATTCGAGATTTTTCATATCTTTAGCCCTAGATTTGATATGATACACCTCCACCCCTATAAATATTCATGTAAATTCGTTTTTTAGAAGAGGGAGTTAGAGGAGAGAAGAGAGAGAAGAGACTTAGAGCAATTACAATATTTAGTATTGAAGAATTTTTAGAGTTTTATGTTTGAAGACAAGTTCCTGCGGGAAGATTTCCGGATACAAGTTTCTATGCAATTCAGGTTGTATTTTTCTATGATGAATATTCCTCTGAATATGCGTAACTAAATCCTTTCTCAGATTCTAGGGTTTCGAACTATCAATGTATGCTTGTTTTGATTGATTAAATTATTTTCCCTTTCCCTTCGTAGTTTGTGAAATCTGTGCTTATTCATAATCTTGATTTGTTGGCCACATCTTAGGATTATCTAGTTGATTACTTGAGACGTAACTGTGATA
>JAPKLW010005318.1:0-21556 GCA_026898455.1 Plectranthus barbatus
TTTGGTCGTAAGCCTTCTATAGCTCATCTTCGTGCATTCGGTTCACCATGTTATATCCATAATAATGGGAAGTCGAAGTTAAATGCTTTCTCGCCTAAGGCTGATGAGGGTGTGTTTGTCGGATATGGACATCCCTCTCACAAGGGCTATAGAGTATTTAACAAGACTACCCAGCTTGTGGAAATAACATGCAATGTTGTTTTTGATGAAGCTACTTTAGTGCGCAGGACCTTACGCCAACTGGCTGAAGATGTTCCTGAGGTCGAGGATGTCAGCGACCAGTTGGGCAGGAATTCTTCCGATGCTCAACCAACTGGTTCGACTAGACCTATGAATGGATCATCTTCTCAACCAGTTACCTCAGGTGCCCATCAGCAACCTGAGAAGGTCGGTGATGCAAATGACCTTGCTGAGACCTTACACTCAATCTCCCTGAGTGGATCTAGCAAAAATCAAGGGGGAATTCCGACTGGCTTCTTTGAGCCAGAAGACAACGATGAACCAGCTGGAATGGAGGTACCAGCTGATACTGACAACGTTGGTGAAGGTTCGGGAAGTCAGTCAGACAGAGTAGCTGATGAAGAAGTTCCAACTGGTGATCAACAACCAGTTGTAGTTCCAGTTCCGACTGGTGATGTTCAACCGCCAGTTATTCTTCCAGCTCCGACTGGTGGAAATGTGGAAGCACCAGTCGCCAGGACAGATGAACCTATTTCACAGCCGGCACCAGCAGTCGCTGGTCCTCCCAAATGGCTGAGGGATCACCCATCCGATGCTATTCTCGGTGATCCAGAAGGTTCTGTCCAGACTCGCCACGGCAGTGCGCTCCTAAGTTGTTTTATTTCTCAAATGGAACCTACTTCCATAGGAGTTGCGCTAGAATCTGCTGATTGGATTAATGCCATGCAAGAAGAACTTGCTGAATTCACTCGCAATAATGTTTGGGACTTGGTGGAGAGACCATCACATCAGTCAGTGATTGGCACCAAGTGGGTTTTCAAGAACAAGCGAGATGAGAATGGCACCGTGGTCAGAAACAAAGCTCGTTTAGTCGCCAAAGGTTACAGGCAGTGTGAAGGCATCGACTTTGATGAGACTTTCGCACCAGTTGCAAGAATGGAGGCGATACGGCTGTTCCTTGCTTATGCAGCGTATCACGGCTTCACAGTGTTCCAGATGGACGTGAAGAGCGCCTTCTTGAATGGCGAGCTAAAAGAGGAGGTTTATGTCGAGCAACCTCCAGGCTTTGAAGTTGGCACCAAAGTGTACAAGCTGAGAAAGGCCCTGTATGGATTGAAACAGGCGCCCAGGGCTTGGTACGAAACGCTGTCACAATTCCTCACCAGCAATGGATTTCGGAAAGGGAAGATTGATAGGACTCTCTTTCTTCTCAAGGATGGTGGTGACATGCTAATGGTGCAGATCTATGTAGATGACATCATATTCGGATCAAGGAATATATCTCTCTGCTAGAAGTTTTCTCAACTGATGCAGGCATCATTTCAGATGAGTATGATGGGCAAATTGACATACTTCCTAGGACTCCAGGTCCAGCAGTCAGCTGATGGAATTTTTATCAGCCAGCGGAAGTATACGAAGGAGCTAATTCAGAAGTATTGCCCAGAGAAAACTAAGTCCCTCAGAATACCTATGAGCACCAGTTGTCAAATATTTCTTGATGAGCAAGGTGAATCAGTTGATCCTACCATCTACCGAGGAATCATTGGATCACTTCTCTATCTTACAGCCAGCAGACCCGACATTTCGTACTCAGTCGGAGTGTGTGCCAGATTTCAAGCCAATCCGAAAGGGTCACACATGGAAGCTGCAAAGAGGATAGTAAAATATCTGAAGGGGACTGAATCTCTTGGCATATGGTATCCCAGAAATGATGAGCTCACACTCATTGGATATTCAGATTCAGATTTTGCTGGATGCCGTATTGACCGAAAGAGTACCAGTGGTACGTGTCAGTTTCTAGGACACAAGCTAATCAGCTGGTTTAGCAAGAAGCAGCACTCAGTTGCTACTTCTACCACTGAGGCTGAATATGTTGCCGCTGCCAGTTGCTGTGCTCAAATTATTTGGATCAAGCAACAACTGGAGGATTATGAAGTGGACACTGGCTGTGTACCCATCTATTGCGACAACAACAGTGCTATGTGCATCACGAAGAATCCGGTTCATCATTCCAGAACCAAGTACATAGATATTCGACATCACTTCATACGTGATCATGTCGAGAAGAAGGATGTCAGCGTGGACTACATCAGAACTGAAGATCAACTGGCTGACATCTTCACCAAACCCCTTCCAGAAGCAAGATTCAAGGAGTTGTGCATCAAACTCGGTCTTCTGGAGATTGATGTGAGCCCAAGTATTGAGGAAGAATGAGTCCCAGCTCTCATTCTGTTCTTGATCTTCTGAAGGACGCTGATTACGACTAAGTCCAAGCTCTTAGTTGTTTTTATTTAAGTGGTATCTCTAGCTCACTGATGGCTCCTACTGGCGGAACTTATCTCTCAAATGTCTAAGGAAATGAGTCCCAGCTCTCATTTCAAGTTGCCAGCACAAACCATCAGTTGAAGCGAAATTGGGTCCCAGCTCCCAATTTCAAGCGATGATGAGGAGTGGAATTCTTGGAGAGAACATTATGCGGAGTGAATTGAGTCCAAGCTCTCAATTCTTTCAATCTTTCAAGTTGTCAGCAGACAACTGGCGAATTTCCTACGACTGATGAAATTGAGTACCAGCTCTCAATTTATCCAAGTACTCGGGAACCAGTCGTAAGTACCAGTTGTCAACTGGTAAGGAGGCCATGCTGACAGGGGGAAGTATTCAACTGGCATATGCTACTGATGACCAGTTAATGCCAGCTGTCGCAGAAAAGGCGGGATTGTTCAAATCCGACTAGCGTGTACATCTCTCAGAATTTAATACGGCATTTAATGCCACATTTAATGTGCACAGTGTCTGCGCAGTCCGACGCTTGGTTGCCACCAATTGCTGTGTGCCACGTCAGCTCCACGGCGTAGCCCATGTCAGCACGACCGCGCACGTCGCACAGGGAACCGGGCCTGCTGATGACCGTCGATCCTCGCTTGCTGAGCGTTGATTCTGGACGTCTGATCCTGCATGGCCCGAGTATAAATACCCGATCACTTCCTTCGGGTTAACCTTTATGTTTCCCTACTTTCAGAACCCTAATATCTTTCAAAATTCTCTCATCTTCCCTTGAGATTTTCTGAAGTCATGGCATCATCTTCTCGACCTACAGCTGATAACCCTCCATCTACATCATCCTCGTCTGGTTCACCAGACTTACCAGTTGCTGAAGCTCATATGCCTACGTATACTGGCATAGTGAAGATCGAAGATATCGATTACACATATCCGTTCGCCCGACTGGTTCAGTTGAACAGGCCGGCGACCAGGCGACAGCTCTCAAACGCGCAGATTAGGACTGCACAGGTTCAGAAGGAGAAGATTCTGAACGCGAAACTGGCCGAGAAAAATTTCGGGGAGGAGCTGATGGAGATGGTCGACCGCGAGCAGCTCCGCCAGTACTTGACGGCGACACCCGAAACTTTCCATCCCCACATGGTAGCCGAGTTCTACGCTCGGGCCGTGATTGCTGACGACAGGAAGTCGTTCACTACATCAGTGTTCGGCCACCTGATCACCATCACCGCCGAATACCTCGCCGCTCTGTTCGGGCTGAGGAATGAAGGAGAGGAAGTGGCCACGTATCATCAGGTTGATACGGTGGAATTCAGGAGGCGGTGGGTGCAGTGGAAGAAGCCAGAGGTCACCGTCTTCCGGACTGGCATAAGGAAGTCCGAAATGGAAGAGTACTGGCAAATGGTGTGCGATATTGTGGTTCGCATGCTACAATGCGAGGTCGGCTCGTACGCCGAGTTAAGCCTGCGCAAGTTCTCGGTGATGTGTGCCCTGGTGGATGGAGTTCAGGGCAACTGGGCCGAATTTTTCTTTGGCAGGTTGCTAGAGAATGTAGACAGGAACATCTCTGTTCCGACTGAAGGCCGGTTTGCTCACGCCGTATCCTTCGGGCTGAGGATCAGCCACATCCTGGAGATGGAGTTGGGTGATGGCGTGGATCAGGGGGAACAGCTGGTTGGTTCCGACTTCATACCAGCCACGAAGGTGAAGCTGCCTCACCCAGATTACAAGAAGCCACGTAGGCTGAAAGGGAAGTCAGCAGTGGACCCTGCTGAGGTCGTTTCTGAGGAGGACTCAGAAGACCTGGGGGAGCAAGTGCCAGCTGTGGCTCTCCCACTGACTGATGAGGCCAGGGCTCAGTTGAAGAGGAAGCTGGAGACGGAGTCTCTCTTCGAAACCATGGAAGGCGCGGTGGCTGAGGCGACTGGTATCCACCCACGGGATGTACAACTGGTACCAGTCACCAAGAAGCCATCCCAGTACCAGCAGCCACCGTCAGCTGTTGCATATGACCCTGAGTCTGGGAAGATCTCCATCCCAGTCAAGAAGTCCATTCTGGGACTGACTGAGGAAGAGACGCTGGAGAGGATGACCCGTAAGCGAAAAAGGGTTCAGACCAGAGCTCAGAAGCTGGTAGAGCAAGCAAAGAAGGAGCAGCAAGCCTCCTTAGTAAGGAAGAAACAGGCCCAGGCAAGGTTGAAGGCCTTGGCCGACCAGCGTAAACGAGAGGCTGAGCTGGCAGCCCGCGATGAAGCCTATGCAAAAGTGCAGGCTGAGCATGAGGCCAGACGTCAGGCGAAACTGGCGGAGCAGGTGCGCCAGGTGGCCAAGGGCAAGTGGGATGTGCCCGAAACTTCCACAAGTGCGAGGCCACCAGCACCAGCACCAGGCGAGATCCTACCAGAAGACTCCTTTAACCGCCTGATGGTCATGGGTGTTGAAGAGGATGTACTATCCCTTGTGGATAAGTACCAGGAGGAGGAGGTCACTGAAGTCCCTCCACCCGCGCAAGGGGGTGGTGGAGGTGAAGAAGACCCACTGGCCGCGCAAGGGGGTGCCAGTGGAGGAGTAGAAGAGCGGGCGACCACCCCGGTAAAACTGGCGAGCTTCTCGGATGTCAGTTCTGAATCCGAGGATGCAGAGGAACCAAGGGCTGAAGAGCCAGAGCAGGAGTCAGCTGAGGAGGTAGTTCATTACTCCATGGTGCAGAGGATGGAGCCAAGGGATCTGTTCCCAGACATTGATGATAAGGCTCGTCGTCCTGCCAGTCGCCCCCGATCTACAGATGCCTCGACATCATCTTCCGGGCAACCAGCAGCATCCTCTTCATCACCAGCTAGGCGTGCACGTACTGAAAGGCGACCTTACATGCTCTGCATCCAAGAGCATCAACTGGTTGATGAGGAGACATTCCAGTCGCGAGTGACAGGGGTACATCGGTGGGAGCACCGCGGGGCACTGGCGTTTCTAAATTCACGAGTGCCTGAGCCTTCAGCATTCAACATCATCCCCTTCAGCGGCCTCCCCCACCAGTCGGTATACGCTTCGAGGATCTTTGACTGGTGCCTGCCCCTGCAGCCAGTGGAATACTACAATTCCACTCTCTATGAGTATGCTGAGAACATCACGACGGAGGTGGAGAATGCCGTCAATGACGAAATGATATCCAGCTACCGACGACTCTGGAGGGTGGATCCGGAACTATGTCTGGAGTTCCGGAGGTGGCGGATTTTTGACCGATGCTAGCGCCTGCTGACAGTGGAGCAGCGGGCGGTCCTTTATGCCAGGCTGGGTCTTGGCTACTGGAGAGCGGAGGAGGAGTGGGCTAATGCTTTCATGGGCACTGATCCTGATTGCCCCCAGCAGCTGTCTACAAGGAGGATCAAGCGACGCTTGCTGAAAATTGCTGAGTATAGGCAGCTGACTGGAAGCTCCGGCCTCCCGCCACTGAAAAAGGTCAAGTTACCTTTCCTCCAGTTCCGAGTCACCAGTCGGGGGTACCAGCTGACGTACGCGCTCCGACGCCTCAAAGTGCTGGTTACCCTCCCGAGGATCCCTCCCTACAATGCTATATTGTTCGACATGGCTGCCTGCGCTTTGCTGATAGACCACTTGGTAGCGGAGGATCCTCTCGTGGTTTGTGGCTGACCCTTGCCGTCCCTCCTGTTCCTATTGTCTCGGGCGATCTCGTCCCTGATTCTATGGACTGGCAAGTGGTGGAATTCACAGCCCCCACAGTTGTTTCTGAAGTCCAGCCAGCTCCAGCAGCAGTGCCAGTGGTGGAATCAGCTGAGGAGCCAGCAGTCGAAGTACAAGTAGAGGAGTCAGCAGCAGCTGATGTACCAGCAGAGGAACCAGCAGCTGCAGTGCCAGCGGAGGAGCCAGCCCCGATGGAGATATCAGCTGCATCTGAACCAGCAGCGGCTCCTTCCGCAACTGATGTACCTTCCTCTTCCATTGAAGAATCAGCGCAGCCAATCTCTGAGATCCATCCCCCTGCGCAGCTTCTTGCAATCATTGATGCCAGGATGGACCAGCGCTTCGCCAGCTTCCGAACCGAGATGACTCAACAGATGGAGTCAGTCACCGCTGGAGTGTCCTCCTTTTTGGCGCGGATCCAAGAGGGGGAAAGTGCGCGAGCACGTGCTGAAGCTGAGAGAGCCCGTCTTGCTGAAGAGGAGAGGAGGATAGCTGCTGAGGAAAGGGAGAAGAGCAGACAAGATATGGCAGCACTCACTGAGATCCTGAGGTCGCTCACAAGCAGAACTCAATCACCAGGATCATCTTCTCAGCCATAGTCTAGCTTCTCTATTTTGTTGTAAGTATTTGTATCTCTAGACTAGTCAGTTTTCTATCATGTACTTGTAACTGCATCATTTAATGGATTGATTACTGGCAAGTTGATGACAATTCCTCATTGTCCAACAAATTGTCTAAGTATTTACTTACCAGCTGAACTTACACTTCCAGTGTAATCAGCACCAGCACTCGTATCACACACCTTAAATCTTTTTGCTCTGATCTCAATTTTCATATTTTAAACGAGCAATATCTCTCCTGGTTTGAGGGGGAAGATTTTAGTTAGAGCTGATGTGAGGAAGTAGTTTCATGGGTTTAGATCTGATAGGTTTATTTTGTAAAACCCTGAAATACTTTGTAACTTTCCTCATCAGCTGAGTGCTCGCTGGTTAGGCTTTGATCGCACCAAAAAGGGGGAAATTGTTGGGAAATTTGGCTAAGTTTCCTTTCCCCAGTAGCTACTTGTTTAGATTCTAGTTTTGGTGTTTTGGTGGATCAAATCCTAAGTCCTACCAGCGTCAGTTGTCTCTAGATAGCTCTAGTTCTCAAATGTAAAGTCCTGTTTAGGTCTTTTGAGTTGTAAGTCGCAGCTGATCAAGACTCATGCTGGCACTGTTCACCAGCATGAGAAGTGCTTACCACTGGTTACTGTTCACCAGTTGGAAAAGTCTCATCCGAAGGCGGCTGACAAAGTCTCGTGCTGACACTGTTCATCAGCATGAGAAAGAGCTAATGACTGGTTACTGTTCACCAGTTGGAAGGATTTCACCAGCAGGCGGCTGACAAATCCTACCAGCAGAATACGTGTTCTCACTGACACTGTTCACCAGCGGTGAAGCCACCAGTCATGGGAGATTCCAAGGGTTAACATCAGACATATTGGTAGACTTAGATTGTGCCAGTGCAAAGTCACCAGCAGAGACTGCCAGCACAAGATCACCAGAATGATCTACCAGTCGGATGTTACCAGCAGAATTCCAGATTCGCTCTCCCAGAGTCTTAGAGACAAAAAGAAGATTCGTCGAGGAATTAACTGACAGAGTATGACTTTAGGGAGGATACCTTAAAGTCTATCAGTTCAAGACACCAGTTCCGATTCCTCGTACTGACGAATAGTGCCGTTCTGACATAAAGAGATCAATGTCAGATAAAGTGGACAAAAGTATGGCGCTTTCCGGAAATTCCTACCTGCCGCCGTCTGAAGGACATGCGAGGACAGAGACCTTTTCCGGATGTGTCCAAACGGCTAGAAAATTTGAATGGGATCCCTCGGCTATAAATACCTGGGATCCACCAACATTCAATACTCTTCACCTACCGAAAGACTGCAAATTTATTACGCTCAAGCAAGTAGAAGCAAAACACTTTTGAGGCCTTTCTAAAGGCTATCCGTGTGTTGATTTATTCAAACACGAGAATTCAAGCTTCCAGCTTGTAAGTTACTGATCTCTTTGGTGTTCTTTCTCCTCCGAGGAAGTTCACAGCAGCTCTTGTGCCAGCCAGCACTTGAGTTATTACGGGCTTTTGCCGTATTGAGAAGATACGTTCTTGGGAGAACTAAACACCCAGTGAAGCTGTGGAGGTTGAAGTGACGTGCTCGCACTCCACCAGCTGATCAGAGTTGAAGAAGGACAAGGCCGGGAGCGGTTGATCTAGTGAAATGGTGGACGAGGCATTCACCAGCTAGAGATAGATCGTAGGACGCTTGTACCTGATTACTATTAGTGAAATTTCCAGTGCTACGACTGGAGAGTGGACGTAGATCAGTTGATCGAACCACTATAAATCCTTTGTCTTTTATCAGCTTTCTGCATTTCATACTGATTTAAAACCCAGCACCCAAGTGCTGGTGTATATCTGAAAACTGATATAACTGTGCAAACAAGACCTAAAAATATTCCAAGTCTTGAGCTACCAGCTGACGAGCCAGTCGCCAGTCAGCTGAGTACGCAGAGTGCAAGTTGACTTACCAGCTGACAAGGTCCCAGTCAGCTGAGTAACCAGCAGAGTGCAAGAAACGATTAATCACATTTTCCACTGCCAAGTTATACCCTGATAATCTGGGACCAACAAGTGGTATCAGAGCGGACGGTTCTTATAGACCGTTCGTATCTGAGTCGCTTAGGACTGTGATCCACGTTTCCTTGCACTCTATTTGTTTGTCTGTTTGATTAGCTCAGGTAAATCAAGATGAATAACCCGAAGCTACTCGACTACAAGACGGTGAAGCATGATACATGGCGAAAGAGGTCGCTCATTTCTCTAAAGAGCATCCATCCGGAAATGAAAGATGTGCTGGAGAAAGGACCAATCGAGATCACCATGATACAGCACCAGCTAGGAGATCGTCCAGCTGCTGTGATCCCAAAGCCTCAAAGCGAATGGAACGCCGAGGACAGGAAGCGGAATCAGTTGGATTCCATTGCTCACGAGTTGATCCTGGCTTCTCTTCCAGAGTCGCTGATGGAGGAAGCCCTCCAGTTTAATAATGCCAAGGGAGTATGGGATTATCTTGATAGTCTAAACCAAGAAACTGATCAAATGAAACGCAACAAATTGCAGGTTGCGGTGGACAAGTATGAGTCCCTCCAGATGCTGCCTGGAGAAACCATCAAGGAGATGGAGGCGAGATTCAACGCCATTGTCAGCGAGCTAAAGTCACTGGACAGGACGTACTCAAATGAAGATCTTAATGCCAAGATCCTGTCCAAGATGCCCAAGGAGGACTGGTTCGTGAAGACGACAGCTCTCAAGGAGAAGGACTTATCCAAGATGACTCCCAAGGAGTTATTTGCTCAGTTGCAGGCACACGAGTGGGATATCCAGATGGTGAACAAGAATGAGGCCATCAGGAACATGGGGTCCCCCAGCATCAAAGCTCAAGACGAAGCTTACTTCGTCAAAAAGGACTTCAAATGGAAGCACAAGAAGCCCCTCCATGCTGACAGACCTGCTGCCCAGCACAACCAGCAGAAAGAGATCCCAGCCACATCGGGATCTATCTCAAAAGACAGCGAAAGCTCTATCGCTGACCTTGAGCAGCAGATGAAACGACTGGCTGTCCGTCTGGAGAAAGCCAAGTCGAAGCAGGGAGTATCTCTGAGCTCAACTGACGGAAAATTCGTCAAGAGAGCTCCCCGTGCTTGCTACCAATGCTAATCCCCTGATCATTTAAAGTTTGAATGTCCACAGGTGGACAAAAATGAGCGGGAAAGGCTAAAGAAGCTCTTTGAAGAGCGCGCCTCCAAGGCCGTTGCCAAGGCTATGCTGACCAGGACTGAAGTGCCTGACATACCTGACCATGATGATGGGGAGTATGCGTCAGACGAGGAGTCAGAAGAGGAAGCTCTACTGGCACTCATGGCAGCCTTTGGCGAGGAATCAGCTGAAGGAAGTGCTGACAGTGAAGAGGCACTTGCAGCTGATGATCAGGTACAATCATCAGCTTCCCCAATGCATATCATGCCTTCTATCAGTTTAGACGATTCTGAGTCGCGTTGCTCCGACTCAGAAGCTGTCACTATAGACATTCTTCAAAAAGAATTTTTAAAATTTTATGAAATAAAGAATGTCTTGGCTGGCGAAAATACTTCGCTGAAAGATCAAGTTTCTATTTTGACCAAGGAGATTGAAAAATCGAGGTCAGTCAGTGAAGAGCTAGCCACTTTGAAAAAGACTCACTTTGAGTTGCTCCAAAATTTTCAAATTACAAAAACTGAGCGAGATAATTTTCACAATCTCGTTCTGGAGCAAGAAAATAGAATAAATTTTCTAAATAAAGGCTCAAAAGACTTGGAAGCAGCTCTAAGTCATTGGAGAAAGCCTTCTGATAAGTCCGGGTTGGGATTTACAAAGGATTTGAGCATAAACCAACCCGAACTCACAGCTCAAAAGGGTAAGAGAAAACTGGCAAATGCATCAGCACCAGCTGGTAATGCCAGTCAGTCCCGTGTGGCTGATCAGCATAGGAACCATAAGCCCAGATACATAGGTACTCTCATCAAGACAAAGTCCTCAACTGGCTCTGCTGACAGGACGCCAGCATACCCGAAGACGCAGATTAAGCCGAAATATTCTAAGGCAAGGAAGTCAGCGTCAGCTGCCAGTGGAATCCGACAGCCAGCACCAGCTGTCCAGAGATTCCACGCCCAACCTTACAAGTATGCCAGTTGCCAGCATGCTTACAAGGGATCCAAATCTCAGCGGAATACTGAGAGAAGGATATTTCCCGATAGGAGGAACACCTATCGGAGGCCTGAGCCCAATCAAAACCTTTTCTCAAGGGCTGGGAAGGCTAATCATCGTGGTCCACAATTCCAGAGACCACCAAGGCAACACAGGCGGTCGGAAAGAAATTTCCGACACCCTCAGAGAAAGAATACTTCCAGAGGAACCGCACACACAGCCACACCTTCCAAAAGCAAACCCATGCATTATTTTAAAAGGAAGGGAAAGGCCACAAGTGATGTCAGCAAGGGTAACACCGAGCTGAAGATTACTCAAGTCTGGATTCCAAAAGGAATGATCCAGAGATCTAACCCTGCAGGACCCGCTGATGATCGGGGACCTAAATAATTTCATTTTCTTGCAGGAACAGGATCATGCAACACAGCTTCAGAGATCGAGCGAGTGGATCATAGATAGTGGTTGCTCGGCTCATATGACTGGTGAGGAGTTCCTATTTTCTGAGCTCACCAAGGTCAGAGGACCTCCAGTTATTTTTGGTGATAACTCCAAGGGCAGAGTTATTAGCAAGGGCTGCATCGAGAAGGATGATGTCAGAATTGTGAATGTATCCCTTGTCACCAATCTGAAGCACAACCTCCTGAGCATCAGTCAGCTGTGCGACAATGGTTATACCATTGTGTTTGACAAATCAGGGTGCCAGATCAAGAATGAAGAGTCTGGCGAGACCAAGCTGAAAGGTGTCAGGAAAGGAGGTCTCTATGTTGTTGACTGGCAAAGCGGGAAGACTGATACATGCTTTGTAGCCACCAGTTCCATGGAAACTAACTGGCTGTGGCACAAAAGGTTAAGTCATCTAAATTTCAAAACTATTAATTATCTAACCAAGCATGATCTTGTAGATGGTCTTCCCAAGGGCGGGTTCAAGAAGGAAGGAATTTGCAAAGCTTGCCAGCAAGGCAAACAAACTAGGAAGTCCTTCAAGAACCAGTCGCCAGTCTGCCGCAGTACCAGTCAGGTACTCGAGTTGTTACACATGGACCTGTTTGGACCAGTAACACCGCAAACCATTGGAGGAAGACGATACTCGCTGGTGGTAGTCGATGACTACTCGCGCTATACCTGGGTAAAGCTTCTCAGAACCAAGGATGAGGTGAAGATCATTCTTCCAGAGTTGATCATCCAAGCTCAGAAACAGAGAGAAGCTGTGGTGAAGCGGATTCGATCGGACAATGGGACTGAATTCTGCAACAGTCTGCTGATGGATTTTTGCGCGGAGGCCGGGATCAAACATGAGAGATCTACTCCAAGGCAACCGCAGCAGAATGGACTGGCAGAACGTAAGAACAGGACGCTGAAAGAAGCGGTCCGGTCCATGCTGGCTGAGTCCGGCTTGGGACAGAGTTTCTGGGGAGAAGCGTTGGTGACTGCCTGCTACACTCATAATAGAAGCGGGATCAACGACAGACTCCAGAAAACTCCCTACGAAGTGTATTTTGGTCGTAAGCCTTCTATAGCTCATCTTCGTGCATTCGGTTCACCATGTTATATCCATAATAATGGGAAGTCGAAGTTAAATGCTTTCTCGCCTAAGGCTGATGAGGGTGTGTTTGTCGGATATGGACATCCCTCTCACAAGGGCTATAGAGTATTTAACAAGACTACCCAGCTTGTGGAAATAACATGCAATGTTGTTTTTGATGAAGCTACTTTAGTGCGCAGGACCTTACGCCAACTGGCTGAAGATGTTCCTGAGGTCGAGGATGTCAGCGACCAGTTGGGCAGGAATTCTTCCGATGCTCAACCAACTGGTTCGACTAGACCTATGAATGGATCATCTTCTCAACCAGTTACCTCAGGTGCCCATCAGCAACCTGAGAAGGTCGGTGATGCAAATGACCTTGCTGAGACCTTACACTCAATCTCCCTGAGTGGATCTAGCAAAAATCAAGGGGGAATTCCGACTGGCTTCTTTGAGCCAGAAGACAACGATGAACCAGCTGGAATGGAGGTACCAGCTGATACTGACAACGTTGGTGAAGGTTCGGGAAGTCAGTCAGACAGAGTAGCTGATGAAGAAGTTCCAACTGGTGATCAACAACCAGTTGTAGTTCCAGTTCCGACTGGTGATGTTCAACCGCCAGTTATTCTTCCAGCTCCGACTGGTGGAAATGTGGAAGCACCAGTCGCCAGGACAGATGAACCTATTTCACAGCCGGCACCAGCAGTCGCTGGTCCTCCCAAATGGCTGAGGGATCACCCATCCGATGCTATTCTCGGTGATCCAGAAGGTTCTGTCCAGACTCGCCACGGCAGTGCGCTCCTAAGTTGTTTTATTTCTCAAATGGAACCTACTTCCATAGGAGTTGCGCTAGAATCTGCTGATTGGATTAATGCCATGCAAGAAGAACTTGCTGAATTCACTCGCAATAATGTTTGGGACTTGGTGGAGAGACCATCACATCAGTCAGTGATTGGCACCAAGTGGGTTTTCAAGAACAAGCGAGATGAGAATGGCACCGTGGTCAGAAACAAAGCTCGTTTAGTCGCCAAAGGTTACAGGCAGTGTGAAGGCATCGACTTTGATGAGACTTTCGCACCAGTTGCAAGAATGGAGGCGATACGGCTGTTCCTTGCTTATGCAGCGTATCACGGCTTCACAGTGTTCCAGATGGACGTGAAGAGCGCCTTCTTGAATGGCGAGCTAAAAGAGGAGGTTTATGTCGAGCAACCTCCAGGCTTTGAAGTTGGCACCAAAGTGTACAAGCTGAGAAAGGCCCTGTATGGATTGAAACAGGCGCCCAGGGCTTGGTACGAAACGCTGTCACAATTCCTCACCAGCAATGGATTTCGGAAAGGGAAGATTGATAGGACTCTCTTTCTTCTCAAGGATGGTGGTGACATGCTAATGGTGCAGATCTATGTAGATGACATCATATTCGGATCAAGGAATATATCTCTCTGCTAGAAGTTTTCTCAACTGATGCAGGCATCATTTCAGATGAGTATGATGGGCAAATTGACATACTTCCTAGGACTCCAGGTCCAGCAGTCAGCTGATGGAATTTTTATCAGCCAGCGGAAGTATACGAAGGAGCTAATTCAGAAGTATTGCCCAGAGAAAACTAAGTCCCTCAGAATACCTATGAGCACCAGTTGTCAAATATTTCTTGATGAGCAAGGTGAATCAGTTGATCCTACCATCTACCGAGGAATCATTGGATCACTTCTCTATCTTACAGCCAGCAGACCCGACATTTCGTACTCAGTCGGAGTGTGTGCCAGATTTCAAGCCAATCCGAAAGGGTCACACATGGAAGCTGCAAAGAGGATAGTAAAATATCTGAAGGGGACTGAATCTCTTGGCATATGGTATCCCAGAAATGATGAGCTCACACTCATTGGATATTCAGATTCAGATTTTGCTGGATGCCGTATTGACCGAAAGAGTACCAGTGGTACGTGTCAGTTTCTAGGACACAAGCTAATCAGCTGGTTTAGCAAGAAGCAGCACTCAGTTGCTACTTCTACCACTGAGGCTGAATATGTTGCCGCTGCCAGTTGCTGTGCTCAAATTATTTGGATCAAGCAACAACTGGAGGATTATGAAGTGGACACTGGCTGTGTACCCATCTATTGCGACAACAACAGTGCTATGTGCATCACGAAGAATCCGGTTCATCATTCCAGAACCAAGTACATAGATATTCGACATCACTTCATACGTGATCATGTCGAGAAGAAGGATGTCAGCGTGGACTACATCAGAACTGAAGATCAACTGGCTGACATCTTCACCAAACCCCTTCCAGAAGCAAGATTCAAGGAGTTGTGCATCAAACTCGGTCTTCTGGAGATTGATGTGAGCCCAAGTATTGAGGAAGAATGAGTCCCAGCTCTCATTCTGTTCTTGATCTTCTGAAGGACGCTGATTACGACTAAGTCCAAGCTCTTAGTTGTTTTTATTTAAGTGGTATCTCTAGCTCACTGATGGCTCCTACTGGCGGAACTTATCTCTCAAATGTCTAAGGAAATGAGTCCCAGCTCTCATTTCAAGTTGCCAGCACAAACCATCAGTTGAAGCGAAATTGGGTCCCAGCTCCCAATTTCAAGCGATGATGAGGAGTGGAATTCTTGGAGAGAACATTATGCGGAGTGAATTGAGTCCAAGCTCTCAATTCTTTCAATCTTTCAAGTTGTCAGCAGACAACTGGCGAATTTCCTACGACTGATGAAATTGAGTACCAGCTCTCAATTTATCCAAGTACTCGGGAACCAGTCGTAAGTACCAGTTGTCAACTGGTAAGGAGGCCATGCTGACAGGGGGAAGTATTCAACTGGCATATGCTACTGATGACCAGTTAATGCCAGCTGTCGCAGAAAAGGCGGGATTGTTCAAATCCGACTAGCGTGTACATCTCTCAGAATTTAATACGGCATTTAATGCCACATTTAATGTGCACAGTGTCTGCGCAGTCCGACGCTTGGTTGCCACCAATTGCTGTGTGCCACGTCAGCTCCACGGCGTAGCCCATGTCAGCACGACCGCGCACGTCGCACAGGGAACCGGGCCTGCTGATGACCGTCGATCCTCGCTTGCTGAGCGTTGATTCTGGACGTCTGATCCTGCATGGCCCGAGTATAAATACCCGATCACTTCCTTCGGGTTAACCTTTATGTTTCCCTACTTTCAGAACCCTAATATCTTTCAAAATTCTCTCATCTTCCCTTGAGATTTTCTGAAGTCATGGCATCATCTTCTCGACCTACAGCTGATAACCCTCCATCTACATCATCCTCGTCTGGTTCACCAGACTTACCAGTTGCTGAAGCTCATATGCCTACGTATACTGGCATAGTGAAGATCGAAGATATCGATTACACATATCCGTTCGCCCGACTGGTTCAGTTGAACAGGCCGGCGACCAGGCGACAGCTCTCAAACGCGCAGATTAGGACTGCACAGGTTCAGAAGGAGAAGATTCTGAACGCGAAACTGGCCGAGAAAAATTTCGGGGAGGAGCTGATGGAGATGGTCGACCGCGAGCAGCTCCGCCAGTACTTGACGGCGACACCCGAAACTTTCCATCCCCACATGGTAGCCGAGTTCTACGCTCGGGCCGTGATTGCTGACGACAGGAAGTCGTTCACTACATCAGTGTTCGGCCACCTGATCACCATCACCGCCGAATACCTCGCCGCTCTGTTCGGGCTGAGGAATGAAGGAGAGGAAGTGGCCACGTATCATCAGGTTGATACGGTGGAATTCAGGAGGCGGTGGGTGCAGTGGAAGAAGCCAGAGGTCACCGTCTTCCGGACTGGCATAAGGAAGTCCGAAATGGAAGAGTACTGGCAAATGGTGTGCGATATTGTGGTTCGCATGCTACAATGCGAGGTCGGCTCGTACGCCGAGTTAAGCCTGCGCAAGTTCTCGGTGATGTGTGCCCTGGTGGATGGAGTTCAGGGCAACTGGGCCGAATTTTTCTTTGGCAGGTTGCTAGAGAATGTAGACAGGAACATCTCTGTTCCGACTGAAGGCCGGTTTGCTCACGCCGTATCCTTCGGGCTGAGGATCAGCCACATCCTGGAGATGGAGTTGGGTGATGGCGTGGATCAGGGGGAACAGCTGGTTGGTTCCGACTTCATACCAGCCACGAAGGTGAAGCTGCCTCACCCAGATTACAAGAAGCCACGTAGGCTGAAAGGGAAGTCAGCAGTGGACCCTGCTGAGGTCGTTTCTGAGGAGGACTCAGAAGACCTGGGGGAGCAAGTGCCAGCTGTGGCTCTCCCACTGACTGATGAGGCCAGGGCTCAGTTGAAGAGGAAGCTGGAGACGGAGTCTCTCTTCGAAACCATGGAAGGCGCGGTGGCTGAGGCGACTGGTATCCACCCACGGGATGTACAACTGGTACCAGTCACCAAGAAGCCATCCCAGTACCAGCAGCCACCGTCAGCTGTTGCATATGACCCTGAGTCTGGGAAGATCTCCATCCCAGTCAAGAAGTCCATTCTGGGACTGACTGAGGAAGAGACGCTGGAGAGGATGACCCGTAAGCGAAAAAGGGTTCAGACCAGAGCTCAGAAGCTGGTAGAGCAAGCAAAGAAGGAGCAGCAAGCCTCCTTAGTAAGGAAGAAACAGGCCCAGGCAAGGTTGAAGGCCTTGGCCGACCAGCGTAAACGAGAGGCTGAGCTGGCAGCCCGCGATGAAGCCTATGCAAAAGTGCAGGCTGAGCATGAGGCCAGACGTCAGGCGAAACTGGCGGAGCAGGTGCGCCAGGTGGCCAAGGGCAAGTGGGATGTGCCCGAAACTTCCACAAGTGCGAGGCCACCAGCACCAGCACCAGGCGAGATCCTACCAGAAGACTCCTTTAACCGCCTGATGGTCATGGGTGTTGAAGAGGATGTACTATCCCTTGTGGATAAGTACCAGGAGGAGGAGGTCACTGAAGTCCCTCCACCCGCGCAAGGGGGTGGTGGAGGTGAAGAAGACCCACTGGCCGCGCAAGGGGGTGCCAGTGGAGGAGTAGAAGAGCGGGCGACCACCCCGGTAAAACTGGCGAGCTTCTCGGATGTCAGTTCTGAATCCGAGGATGCAGAGGAACCAAGGGCTGAAGAGCCAGAGCAGGAGTCAGCTGAGGAGGTAGTTCATTACTCCATGGTGCAGAGGATGGAGCCAAGGGATCTGTTCCCAGACATTGATGATAAGGCTCGTCGTCCTGCCAGTCGCCCCCGATCTACAGATGCCTCGACATCATCTTCCGGGCAACCAGCAGCATCCTCTTCATCACCAGCTAGGCGTGCACGTACTGAAAGGCGACCTTACATGCTCTGCATCCAAGAGCATCAACTGGTTGATGAGGAGACATTCCAGTCGCGAGTGACAGGGGTACATCGGTGGGAGCACCGCGGGGCACTGGCGTTTCTAAATTCACGAGTGCCTGAGCCTTCAGCATTCAACATCATCCCCTTCAGCGGCCTCCCCCACCAGTCGGTATACGCTTCGAGGATCTTTGACTGGTGCCTGCCCCTGCAGCCAGTGGAATACTACAATTCCACTCTCTATGAGTATGCTGAGAACATCACGACGGAGGTGGAGAATGCCGTCAATGACGAAATGATATCCAGCTACCGACGACTCTGGAGGGTGGATCCGGAACTATGTCTGGAGTTCCGGAGGTGGCGGATTTTTGACCGATGCTAGCGCCTGCTGACAGTGGAGCAGCGGGCGGTCCTTTATGCCAGGCTGGGTCTTGGCTACTGGAGAGCGGAGGAGGAGTGGGCTAATGCTTTCATGGGCACTGATCCTGATTGCCCCCAGCAGCTGTCTACAAGGAGGATCAAGCGACGCTTGCTGAAAATTGCTGAGTATAGGCAGCTGACTGGAAGCTCCGGCCTCCCGCCACTGAAAAAGGTCAAGTTACCTTTCCTCCAGTTCCGAGTCACCAGTCGGGGGTACCAGCTGACGTACGCGCTCCGACGCCTCAAAGTGCTGGTTACCCTCCCGAGGATCCCTCCCTACAATGCTATATTGTTCGACATGGCTGCCTGCGCTTTGCTGATAGACCACTTGGTAGCGGAGGATCCTCTCGTGGTTTGTGGCTGACCCTTGCCGTCCCTCCTGTTCCTATTGTCTCGGGCGATCTCGTCCCTGATTCTATGGACTGGCAAGTGGTGGAATTCACAGCCCCCACAGTTGTTTCTGAAGTCCAGCCAGCTCCAGCAGCAGTGCCAGTGGTGGAATCAGCTGAGGAGCCAGCAGTCGAAGTACAAGTAGAGGAGTCAGCAGCAGCTGATGTACCAGCAGAGGAACCAGCAGCTGCAGTGCCAGCGGAGGAGCCAGCCCCGATGGAGATATCAGCTGCATCTGAACCAGCAGCGGCTCCTTCCGCAACTGATGTACCTTCCTCTTCCATTGAAGAATCAGCGCAGCCAATCTCTGAGATCCATCCCCCTGCGCAGCTTCTTGCAATCATTGATGCCAGGATGGACCAGCGCTTCGCCAGCTTCCGAACCGAGATGACTCAACAGATGGAGTCAGTCACCGCTGGAGTGTCCTCCTTTTTGGCGCGGATCCAAGAGGGGGAAAGTGCGCGAGCACGTGCTGAAGCTGAGAGAGCCCGTCTTGCTGAAGAGGAGAGGAGGATAGCTGCTGAGGAAAGGGAGAAGAGCAGACAAGATATGGCAGCACTCACTGAGATCCTGAGGTCGCTCACAAGCAGAACTCAATCACCAGGATCATCTTCTCAGCCATAGTCTAGCTTCTCTATTTTGTTGTAAGTATTTGTATCTCTAGACTAGTCAGTTTTCTATCATGTACTTGTAACTGCATCATTTAATGGATTGATTACTGGCAAGTTGATGACAATTCCTCATTGTCCAACAAATTGTCTAAGTATTTACTTACCAGCTGAACTTACACTTCCAGTGTAATCAGCACCAGCACTCGTATCACACACCTTAAATCTTTTTGCTCTGATCTCAATTTTCATATTTTAAACGAGCAATATCTCTCCTGGTTTGAGGGGGAAGATTTTAGTTAGAGCTGATGTGAGGAAGTAGTTTCATGGGTTTAGATCTGATAGGTTTATTTTGTAAAACCCTGAAATACTTTGTAACTTTCCTCATCAGCTGAGTGCTCGCTGGTTAGGCTTTGATCGCACCAAAAAGGGGGAAATTGTTGGGAAATTTGGCTAAGTTTCCTTTCCCCAGTAGCTACTTGTTTAGATTCTAGTTTTGGTGTTTTGGTGGATCAAATCCTAAGTCCTACCAGCGTCAGTTGTCTCTAGATAGCTCTAGTTCTCAAATGTAAAGTCCTGTTTAGGTCTTTTGAGTTGTAAGTCGCAGCTGATCAAGACTCATGCTGGCACTGTTCACCAGCATGAGAAGTGCTTACCACTGGTTACTGTTCACCAGTTGGAAAAGTCTCATCCGAAGGCGGCTGACAAAGTCTCGTGCTGACACTGTTCATCAGCATGAGAAAGAGCTAATGACTGGTTACTGTTCACCAGTTGGAAGGATTTCACCAGCAGGCGGCTGACAAATCCTACCAGCAGAATACGTGTTCTCACTGACACTGTTCACCAGCGGTGAAGCCACCAGTCATGGGAGATTCCAAGGGTTAACATCAGACATATTGGTAGACTTAGATTGTGCCAGTGCAAAGTCACCAGCAGAGACTGCCAGCACAAGATCACCAGAATGATCTACCAGTCGGATGTTACCAGCAGAATTCCAGATTCGCTCTCCCAGAGTCTTAGAGACAAAAAGAAGATTCGTCGAGGAATTAACTGACAGAGTATGACTTTAGGGAGGATACCTTAAAGTCTATCAGTTCAAGACACCAGTTCCGATTCCTCGTACTGACGAATAGTGCCGTTCTGACATAAAGAGATCAATGTCAGATAAAGTGGACAAAAGTATGGCGCTTTCCGGAAATTCCTACCTGCCGCCGTCTGAAGGACATGCGAGGACAGAGACCTTTTCCGGATGTGTCCAAACGGCTAGAAAATTTGAATGGGATCCCTCGGCTATAAATACCTGGGATCCACCAACATTCAATACTCTTCACCTACCGAAAGACTGCAAATTTATTACGCTCAAGCAAGTAGAAGCAAAACACTTTTGAGGCCTTTCTAAAGGCTATCCGTGTGTTGATTTATTCAAACACGAGAATTCAAGCTTCCAGCTTGTAAGTTACTGATCTCTTTGGTGTTCTTTCTCCTCCGAGGAAGTTCACAGCAGCTCTTGTGCCAGCCAGCACTTGAGTTATTACGGGCTTTTGCCGTATTGAGAAGATACGTTCTTGGGAGAACTAAACACCCAGTGAAGCTGTGGAGGTTGAAGTGACGTGCTCGCACTCCACCAGCTGATCAGAGTTGAAGAAGGACAAGGCCGGGAGCGGTTGATCTAGTGAAATGGTGGACGAGGCATTCACCAGCTAGAGATAGATCGTAGGACGCTTGTACCTGATTACTATTAGTGAAATTTCCAGTGCTACGACTGGAGAGTGGACGTAGATCAGTTGATCGAACCACTATAAATCCTTTGTCTTTTATCAGCTTTCTGCATTTCATACTGATTTAAAACCCAGCACCCAAGTGCTGGTGTATATCTGAAAACTGATATAACTGTGCAAACAAGACCTAAAAATATTCCAAGTCTTGAGCTACCAGCTGACGAGCCAGTCGCCAGTCAGCTGAGTACGCAGAGTGCAAGTTGACTTACCAGCTGACAAGGTCCCAGTCAGCTGAGTAACCAGCAGAGTGCAAGAAACGATTAATCACATTTTCCACTGCCAAGTTATACCCTGATAATCTGGGACCAACAAGTGGTATCAGAGCGGACGGTTCTTATAGACCGTTCGTATCTGAGTCGCTTAGGACTGTGATCCACGTTTCCTTGCACTCTATTTGTTTGTCTGTTTGATTAGCTCAGGTAAATCAAGATGAATAACCCGAAGCTACTCGACTACAAGACGGTGAAGCATGATACATGGCGAAAGAGGTCGCTCATTTCTCTAAAGAGCATCCATCCGGAAATGAAAGATGTGCTGGAGAAAGGACCAATCGAGATCACCATGATACAGCACCAGCTAGGAGATCGTCCAGCTGCT
>JAPKLW010005319.1:0-21552 GCA_026898455.1 Plectranthus barbatus
GAGACCGAGCGGAGATAGGTAATTAATTAATCTACTTTACGAATTGTTCAACAAAGAAATTCGTAATACTTTTCAGATGTTTCACTACGAAGAGGAATTAAAATTGGGAATTAATCGATTCATTCATACATGTCATACTTGATAGGTAGTTATCCCTGGAATCTGTGCTTCTCTTATTTGAATCCAAAAGCCTTTTAATTTCCTGTTTAATTTTCATTAGCAAGTATTACAATTTTCAAAACAACCAAAACTTTTTAATTGCTTTTCCTAACCAGTATTTTAAGAACGTTTGATTTAGTATTTAGGATTTTTCGTTGCTTCATTCCCCTGGATCGATAACCTTAGGGTTTACAAATTTATTTGCCACTATTTCTATAATTAATCTGTAGAAATTACACTGATCAATATGCATGGAAAGTCAAATCATCTCAGCAGTATTAAGTGAGAAATATTGAAAGGTTCAAGGATTTTATCATCATTACATTTTCCACAGAAACTCAGCAGACCTTCGGAAGATGCTGACGAATCGCGTGCAAGGTTAGCAAATCATTTTGTGTATTTGGGTGCTGAAACTTACTACTACCAATCAGCATCCATGAACAGCTGCTAATTCAAAAAGCAACTACATATCCAAAATCGAGGCGGGACGACTTAAAATTCAAACTTGATGGGACCCGATAAGGCGTAATTAATGAACGCAAACGGTGGCATCAACTGAGGAGACGCCACGTCAGAAACACTTGAGTATTTCTTGAAGCATGGATCACCATATGGAAAGACGCATTTTTTATGAACCGTTGATCTAACCAATTATCCCAACTGTTAGATCTCACAAGCAAAAACTTAACCCTATTGCGCTCCAATTACTGTTCATTTCATCTCCTTCGAAATTCAGAACAGAATTCCCAAAACAAAAACCTCTGATTTTTTCAAGATTTCTCCAAATTCCTTCTCAGAGACATGGCCTCCAGTTCCAAAGCCTCATCATCCCAGAAACCCACATCTCAGAATCATCAATCTGAATCCAGTGAACCTCGTCTCTTCAATTTTCCACCAAACTCTGAAGAACCCCTGCATGCGCGACATGCACCAGGTTTTACAGGCATTCTCAAGAAGGAAGATGTTGACGACTCAATACTATATGGCCAATTAGTTATGATGGCTCGGAAGAAAACACAGAGCGGGCAGACAAAGGAGCAAAGGCGATTAACTCAAATCTTGAAGGATCGCATACTGTACATGCGTCTTGCTGCAGAACATATCCCGGATTGTATAATGGATATCCTTGATAGCGAACAGGTAATTCGATACTTATCTGTTGAACCTGTACATTTTCATCCGCATATGGTATCTGAATTCTATGCCAGAGCAGTATTGAGTAAGGATGGGAAATCTTTCAAAACTTGTGTTTATGGAACCATAATTGAAGTAAATGCCAATGTACTGGCTAAGACCTTCGGTCTTCGAAATGAGGGGGTACATATATCTCAATACAAAGTAATAGATTATGATGAGATGGAACGACGCTGGAATTTGTGGAAGAAACCTGGCCAATTGAAGGATAGGAAAGGACAGCCAATCACCTTCAAGGCGGCCACCCCCATTAACGCCTTAAAAGACGAGTATAAAACTCTTGTTGAATTGGTCATCAAGATGTTTCAATGTGATGCTGGTTCATATTCTGAATTATCTGCCAAAAAGTACGCGGTCATGATGGCTCTCACAGACAGAGTAAAGGGAAATTGTGCGTAATTTTTCTTTGAATGATGGGCAGAGCATGCCAAGAATAATGATCACATGTCCATCGATGGAACATTCTCATCGAATGTTAATTTTGGATTAAAAATAAGCAAGTTTCTGGAGTTAGTCATGCACCCCACAAAGATTGATCAAGGTGTGAAGCTCCTTCCCACTGATTTCATCCCAGCAACCAGGAAGGAAGCCAACCCTCTTGATTCCAAGAAACCAAAGAAATTGACTGGCAAGTCCAATGTCGATAAAGATAAACCTACATCAGACGAGGAAATCGACAAAAGCTCACTTGGATATCAGGTGCTGCAGGCAGCATCACCTGTCACTGCTGAAGAAATAGCAACATTGACCAAGAATGCTGAAATAGAACAATGTTTTCAGCAACTCGATGATATTGTAGCTCTCGGTGATATACCTACCGAAAAGATAGAGGAGATTATGGAAAAGAAAGCAGCGGAACAGCCACCGCTCGTACTTGGTCAACTTGCCCTTCCAATTTCATCTGAACAACAGACAAAAGTTGTGCCAACAGAAAAGAGGAGATCTACTCGTCAATGACTGTTCAAAACCGCTAACCTTCAGGAACTCGATGATGCCAAAAAGAAAGCAACTGCTGCTGCTACCGAAAAGAATATTGACCCACCCCTGTCCTCTAAAAGTTTTGAGGAACGTGTCAAAAGAGTTCGTGAAATTAAGAGGAAACGGAACGAAGAAAAGAAGGCACAGGAAATAAAAGCATACAAAAAGGAGATTGAAAGAATCACGTTTGAAGGAAGGGATTTGAACTTCGAACAGGTCAAGCGATCTTACGATGAGCAAGAGGCTTAGAAGAAGATGGCTAGTTCGACATCAGACGAGGAAGTTGCTGACGAATTGAGCAGAGCAGCAAAGAAAAGAAAAGCCACAACAGAGCCTGCTAAAAAGGGAAAAGAAGTGGAAATTCTTGTGGAAGTCACCCAATCTACCAAAATAACCGAAGAAGAAGACGGGATGACTGACGCAGAACTTGTCACGATGATCCACTTCGGAGCCTTCAATACCAAGGAACAATCTAAGGGCGAACAAGTGCCGATTCGTGAAACAGATAACGCATCTCATGCAGACACAAGTTCAATGAAGGACGAACCGCACAAAGCAACTGATGTTATAGGATCGTCTAGCACTATAATAGACCCTATATACATCAACATGGCTGCTAAAGAATCAGCTGATGAGGAGCAAAATGCTGACTTTTCTACAGAATCAGCTGCTGACAAAATTACAAAATCTGAAAAGGAACCAACTACTACCCACCTGTTAACATCTTGCCTCACACAGTTGCAGAAGAGTCTACTGTAGCTGAAGAAACCATGGTGGACGTTGCTGATGGAGTCCATGTTGCTGAGGAGACAACAGCCACTGCTGCTATTGAGGAACAAGCAGATGATACAATAGAGCAAGAGGACTCCTCTGCTGGACCTCTGGATGAATCCACTTGCTCATCAGAATCTGATTCAGAAGGAGAATCTACTGAGGTATTTGATGCCATGACCCTAAGACAATTCCCCACCTTGAAGAACGAACAACTGAGGATCCCATTTCATGGTCTACCTGGGAAGCTCTTCCACTCGAGAAGGGTAGCTCAGTGGTGCGCCTCTGTCTCACTTAACGATGGTTTGAATGCCGTTCTCCGAGATTGGAGTGATGAAATCCTAGCGTTTGTAGATGAAGAGGTCAGTAAAGACATTTCAGGGGTCTTCTATGTTGAAATTGATGAAGGAACAGAAGAAGGCAAGGTGCTCGGTAAGGAATTCCGACAATGGAAAACATACGATTACATTGTACATGAACTCTGCCTTGAAGAAAAGATGATTACTATAGCAAGGCAAGGTCTAAACTTCTGGCGTTCTGAAGAATTATGGGCCAATGAATGGATGGATCAGTCTCCTTGCACGAAGCAGTTTACAGATCGACAAGTGATTGCAAGACTACAGGCCATTCGTGCCCACCAAAAATACTCTGCATCCCACTCACTGCCTCGATCTCAGTTTGCACCGGATTAGAAATTGCTAGCTCATATGCAACTAACCAAACGACAAAAGGCTGCAATAGATGCGTATCAGAAAAGAAAAGCGGCTTATGAAGAAAAATTGAGAATTAGGAGCCTAGAACTAGCAGCTCTTGAACAAGCAAAGGAAGAAGAGGCTAAGAGACAGGATCATCTCAAAATGATCAATTTTCGGAAAGACTATACTCGAACTGCTATCTCACTCCAAGTCTCTGAGGCTCAAGGTTCTGCCTCTAATTATGATCACAATATTGTGAGTGATTCAATGGAAGTAGATACTCATGTGAGGACAAGTCGATGAACATACCACCAGGGCAACCTGTAATAAATTTGTTGTTTCCGACGCTCCTATCGCCGCTGAACCAGTGCAAGTAAGTTTTTAGTCTCTTGTCAACATACTCCATAACGCACTACATCAACGCGATATCCAGCAAGCCAGATTCAATGAAAAAGTTCTACGAGAAGTTGCTGATGTACGGGGAGCAATCTCTGAAGTTAAAACCTCTGTTTCTGAGGTCCAGCAAACGGTTGGTTAAGTCACCAATAAGATCTCACATGTGGAAGAAACCGTCTCTACGGTACAAACAAATGTGGTAACTCTCAACACCGATCTTGCTGCCCACAAGACTTTCACCACCTCTGTTTTGGATGCGCTCAAAGAGGGGGAAGAAAGAAGGATTGCTGAAGAAGCAAGGGTAAAAGCAGAGGAAACAGAATTGATTAGAAGAGAAAAAGAGTTCGAACGAGCAATGATGGAAAGAAGAATGAAGTTAGAAGAACAACAGAAAGCAGAACAACGAGCTCGCATCGAGCAAATGGAGAAACTCTTAGCTATGACATCAAAGAAGGTGGAATCCCTTGAGAAGACAAAACCTCCGTCGGACGCACAGAACTAAGGTCACTCCTATCTGCCATACATTTTTCTTGCATGATTCTGAATTGATTTCACCAAACTTGTAATTGCTAAACCATATATGAAATCATCAGAATCATGACAAAATCTTATTGTCTAAAATCTGATTTCCCGAGTGCGTAAAAAGATTAAAATACACTCTTTGTGTATTCAACAAATCAGATTCTGATAAATAAGCAAAGGATGTTTGAAAGTTTGCTGAATGATTTAATTCTTTCGCTAAGAACTTAAAGCAAGTAAGATTCTGAGATAGATTGTCTAGAAAATTTATTGTAACTCAGAATTCTTCGTTGCTAAGTCTCAGCAATCCTTAGTAAGCTTTGATCGCACCAAAAAGGGGGAAATTGTTGGGAAAATATTCCTGAATTACCCTTAGGAGCACAATGTAAAAGGTTTTGTTGGATCAAACCTTAGTAGAAAGTCGATCATTGCTGAACCTTAGCATAGCTTAGCAACTTATGTAATGTCCTGTATAGGGTAAACATCGAGTTGTAATAGAATAGGTTGCTTGAAAGAATCTCAGCAGACATCAGAAAGAACAAGAAAGAAAAAGGAAATCAGTGATAGCAGAATGCTGAGGAGTCAGCATCTGATAATACAATATAGGCTGCTAAAGGCGTTAGCAAACAGAAAAGCAGAAGAACATTTGTTGAGCATCAAAACCAGAAGTATGCTGGAAGATATCTAGCATCCCGTTCCAATAAAGGCTCAGCAAAGAAAATCTCAACTACTACACCGCCACTCTGACCAACACGTGAAGATTAGATCTGTCAGAAGTAGGACGGAAAAACATGTACGAAGGCTAAAAAGTTGGTAAAAAGCTACCTGCATTTAAGTAGAAAAATCCGTTGTGTCTAATGGATCTGCCGACTCAAACTTCGAGAAGACAACCATAAAAGGGAAGTCAAAGGAAGTTGCAAAAAGAGCTAACTCTCTAACGCAAAGATACGCACAAAGGTTTCCAAATAGAGACAAAAACCCAGAGAGCAGTTCAGTTGAAAGGCATAATACCGAGATATCTAAAAGCCTTTTAACATCTTGAGTGTTCCACCACAAATCTGACACTCATCTGAGGAATTCTTGAAGGATTCAAGAATCTTCAATCATTGGGATCACTTTCGTCATAGAAAGTATCCAGCAGTCAATTTCTCGAGAAGAAATTGATTAACACGGGCACTAAAGCCGAAAATGAAGGATAGTTCGGAAGAATCTGTAAAATCTTCCACACGTTGTAAAAGCGAGTTTTACGAAGGTGCGCCCTTGACTCAGCTGGAGCCACACCTGAAAGGTTCAGAGTATCGGAATATAGCCATGGAGCAGACAGACCAGACGATGGCTGATTGCTTTACAGGGAAGGCAACTCTTTGTACACCGTATACTTTCTTAGTGAAACTCTTAGCGATTCGGTTAAGGAATGGACGTAGTTCATTTGATCGAACCACTATAAATCTTGTGTTCTGTTGTTGGTTACTGCTTTATTGCTTGTGAACGACAATAACGTAACCTAGAAACAAGAGTTACTAGAATATTACTGCAAGAAGTAACTTAAGCAAACCGAATTAATAACTTCGAGTCAAGAATACCTCATTTACAAGTAAACACTAATTATATTCCGCTGCACCTCGTGCGTATATCTTACTGTTACCACGACGACTCTGATCTCGGGGACCAACATCATCTAAGTGTGTAGATGCGAGAGATAAGGGAAGATGAGTTGTTACCACTATTTCGCTGTCTGAAGTGTGGTCTTCCTCATCGGTAACATCTCAATTAATAGCTGTCATGAAGGCCAGAAGTGCTTCCTCCTCATTCTCATCCTCAGACGTGTAATAGCCATCATCATGGTCTAGGATGTCTGGCACTTCTGTTCTGCACAGCATCGCTTGGGCCACAGCTTTAGAGGCTCTCCTTTCAATCACCTTCCTCAGTCTGTCTCTCTCCTCTCGAGAAACTAGAGGATATTCGTACTCCATGTGATCTGGAGAGTTGCATTTATAGCACGTGTGTGGCTCTCTCTTTGTGAACCTTTGCTCACTGGACTGAGCTTCCTTCCCTTTTCCTTTAGCCTTCTCGAGAAGTACGACCAGGTTCCTCATCTGTTCCTCCAGTTTGGCAACTGACAGGTCAGTTTCCTTCTTCTGAACTAAGGTGGAGGTATCCTTCACTAGTGAGGATTGGTAGGCGGTTTTCTGGAACTGAACTAGCTTCTTCTAACACCTTTGGAAATCTCTCTTTACGAAGAATGCAGCATCTTCATTAGCTGCTGAATTCGGGGTTCTCACAGCTTCATTTTTGTTCACAATCTGAATATCCCATTCATGGGCTTGGAGTTTAGCAAACAACTCTTTTGTGGACATTTTTGAGAGATCCATGGTCTTTAAACTGGTGTTTTTGACAAACCAGTCTTCTTTGGGCATTCTAGAAAGAATTTTGGCATTCATGTCAGCCACACTTTCTTCTTTTCCAAGACCTTTCATCTCACTGACAATGGCGTTGAACCTTGCTTCCATTGATTTGATTGTTTTGCCAGGCAGCATCTGGAAGATTCGTATTTGTCAATGCACATTTGTTTCTTATTGCGTTTCATCGCCTCAGTTTCCTTAGTGAGCTCATTAATCCAATCCCATAGCTCTTTAGCACTATTGTTCTCTATAGCTTCGTCCATGAGAGATTCTGGAAGAGATTGCATGATCATCTCTTGTGTGATGGGATCAAGCTGATGACGTTTCTTGTCTTCAAGTGTCCATTTTCCAGTGGCTTATCTACCATTTGGACACCACCTTGGTCATCTTCTCCTCTGAGCCGGATATTAATCTTCTGAATCTTTAGAGGTCTATTCTTCAAGACTTCATCCATTTCTGGATGTTGAGCTCTCAATTGGATGAGACACCTCTTCTTCCATACCGTGAACTTCTCCGGGTTGTACTTGAGAAGACTTGGATAATTCATCATTCTCTTAAGATAATCTGCTCACTAATCACACTTAACACAAAGATTAGAGTGCAAGGAAATATATGGATTCGGTCCTAAGCGACTCAAAACAGGACGACCTAAAAAGACTGACATGCTCTGATACCACTTGTTGGTCCCTGATCAGAGTACGTATAAATGTGCAGCGGAAGTCTTTACAAGCAGTTGCACTCTAAAACTGGGGGGTCAGTTTCCCAGTTTAGGATTATAAAAACTGTGTTACCCGAGCAATTTTAATTAAACAAGTTTCAGATATACACTTGAGGGCATTAATCCTTCATTGTCTCGAGCCAAGCCTAGACTCGGTCACTCAATGGAGTATTGATACCTTCAGAGAAATAAGAAGAGACACAAGCCGTGTCTTAAATCGACCGAGGTCTCAATGCGGGGTGTTCTGAGACCAGTGCACTAACTGATGACAGTGGGTCGAGTAGTTCACCATTCCCAGCTGTTCATCGTGACTTGGAAGTAGGCCAAATTCTAGTCACACAATGATTAAACATATATGCTCTCATTTATGAGAAAATTGTACAATAATAAAATGTTTTGACTAAAACACGGTCAAATGTTTTTCTTAAAACCCCGTGCTTTATTCGTGTGTGGCATAGCATTCATATCTATTCAGGTATTGTTTTATTTTCGGGGCATATTTCCACTGGGTGCGTTGTACTTATACAGGTTAATAGCAGTGATGCAGATGCGAAGGTGTTAGAAGCATGACTAAAAGAATAAGTGAACAGATCCTAAGATATGCATCTTCTCCATTGTGTCACACTCTGTTGCATGAAACTCTGAACTTATTTCCTTCCTAATTGTAATAACTACTTGAGAAACCAAACTCTTTCGTTACTGTTGTTATTCGTACACTTTCGTATGTGAGGTTGCACTCCTTGTTACAAACTCCGCTTATTAAAATGTTTGTATTTACTGAGTGTGGGTTGTTCTTTCTACTTGCTTGTTTAAATATTTCATTATAAAAATCACCCAACCTACTGTAGCGCGTCCCAAAATAGGGAAGGCGAAAATGGGTTGCCGACATCGCATGGATGCCATATTATTCTGCATATTATACCATATTCCATAATAATTGATTGTAAGATACATTAATTACTTTCAGATTACTCAAATATTAGATTATTTATAATTTTCATCGTTGCATGTGGTGCTTGAATAATTCAAGATCGATATTTCATTTATTCTTAAATAGTGCTTTTTCATTACAAAAGTTACTTGAATCGACGAATAATACTTGTTTAACTTAAAATTAATGTTAATTCATTATGGATGTCAATTATAATACTGTTGTTGTCTTACCCTATTAGATAACGAGGTATTTGGTGTGAGTTGATTTTGGAGAAATTTATTGGATTAAAAAATATCTGACCCTAACACTAATTCTAAAATTTTCATACTAATTCGTAGTGCCAACGAATTTGAAAAAGTGTTTTTTATTGTTTTTAATTTCTTATAAGATTTTTATGCCATTAAATATTTCTTATTGTTTTAATCTTCTAGATGATAAAAAAAATGTATGAAATATTTATTCTTTTCTATAAGAAAATTGAAAATACTTGTCAAACTTCATAAATTCATCAATGCACGTATTAAAATAGACTATTTTTATTTTATCTATATTTTAATTTAATGATTAAAGAACTTATAGTAATTTAATTATTTATTATACTTTATTTGAATTAAATACAATTGTAAAACTTAAAATATAATTTAAAAAATATGATCTTAAATGTTAGAAATATATGTTTGTAATTTAATTATCTTAAAATTCTTAATAAGAAATTGAACTCCATGTTAATTTAGCATCCCATATTTAACTCAATAATTTTTCTTGTATAAAATGGCGAAAATATTCTATTTGTTATCTGTCATATATATAAAACTAGTTTTACGCTTACGTTTTGCAAGAACCAACAATTAATCTATCATTTTATGATATTAAAATATACATTTACGATTATATGTATTCATTCATTTTAAGTCTTGAAAATATATTTGATTTGTACCCATCAATATTATATTTTAAGCATAATTATATCATAAGTTATTATATAACATCAATCACATGTTCGGGGTATAGTGGTGAAAGAACATTTCCTTTAACCAAAGGTAATGTCTTAGAGCTTTTCCGGCGATACAAAATAAGTGTCTGAGTTTAAATTAATGCATTACTATTAATAAATGCATATGTAAAATTTTAATATAAATAAAATAAAATTTATAAAATTAGAATTCTAATTTATAATATATAAAGTTAATCCACCTTAAAAGAAAATGAAGAACTTACTTTTGCCTAAATCTAATTTTTGTATAAATTTTTAGTGGTTGTGCAAAATAGATATTTGATAAAAAAAAAAGTGTTTCTCTTTATTATGTTCAACATATACAAATGCGCAATTACTTTTTTAATGCATTGAAATTATTATATGTTGTGGTTCAATTTGTGATTATATCGGACCCTTGAAACTTATTATAAATTGAATCAAGATATAACCAATAAAATACAAAACAAGATGTAAATTACAAGCCGTGGATAAGAGTTTAACGAAAAATGAATCTAAATCTCTAAGCTCTCATGCGACAATGGCTTTCTCTCACTAGTATAAATCATCCTCCAAAATAGGACCTCTACCTCCCTTTTATTGTTCAAGGGAGGTAGTTACAACCCTAATAATACTCAGCGACCGTTCTGACTTTTGGGGGAGTCGTTGGCATCGACCGTTGGAGCCCTTTTCGCGGAATCGGTTGGTTGGGGATTTCCCGAGCTGCATTACGGGAGGGTGTTGCCAGTCCTTGCGGAATCTTTGGGGGGTAGTTTTGGTTTTCGGGGAAGAGGTGGCCACGATCTGCAGTCTCTCAACTCCCTTCCGATTTTAGCGCGTTCTTGGATTAGGAGCCCCCTGTTAGGGTCGTGCACGAGGGTCGGACCTTCTCGTTTGCTCTTAGAGCAGGTGGTCCTGAGCCAGGAGGTGGTCGCGACCTTGGCTGGGTGCTGGAGCTCGTACCTCGTATGTCAGGCTTTGGACCTAGTTGGGGTCGTCGTGTCGAAGTCGTTGAGTCCATTTAGATGCATTATTTTGGGCCGTTGCCGTTCTTAACGGCCCTGGACTTGATTTTTCTAGCCCAACTATTTTTGGGCCCAACAATAGCCCCTTCGGGCTTGGGGTTGAGTGATCTAGAGAGACCCTAAGGTCGAACAGTTGAGTCGTACCCGTTACACGCAAAGTGCCCAGAGCGCGAAAGTTCTAAGGTCCTCGTGAGGAGGCATCGGGAGCCCGGGAGGGGTCCTCGTAAGGTCCCTATTTCCTATGGAAGATCGTTTACCCAGAGGTGAACTCGACAATTGTAAGATTCCTCTGGGGGAATTTTACATGGAGGTGCAAGTAGCTCTGTGGGGCTACCTTGCGGGCTCGATTCGTTGGTCCGGAACCACGAGTTAGATGGGGGATGTCCCGTTGGACCTCCTGCTCTATTGGAGCCAAGCTCTCATGTATAGCGCTCCGTGCGTCCCTGTGGGGAACTTCTTGCGGGAAGTTTTTTGATGGATAGTAGGATCCATGGGTCCCTTAGGAAATAAGGGACCTCAGAGAGGTTCGGGGTCTTATAGGATCTGCATTTTGTCGGATCACGTGAAGTGAGTCTCTGGTTAAATCTTTTGAAATTCGTGCGCGGGAACGATTTGCTTATTTTGCCACGTTGTAGTGGCATAACCGTAATTATGCGGGAGCTTAGGGGCAATCTTGCAAGCCGTTTGGGAGATGAACCGTCGCCTGCAAAAGCTTGTCACATCACCTTTTCCCCTCATAACTCGTTCGAGCCTCCACTTTCTTCCCTCGGGCGATTTCTATGGTGGTTGCGACATTTTCTCCGCGTTTGATATTCCGTCCTGAGGTTAGTAGCCTTCAATCCCATGCGATCATCTTAAGTTATTCCTTGTAAGTGTTTGTTCTTGTGTTTATTCTGGTAGTAAGGTTTGTGCGCTGGGTTTTTGGGGGTTCCTAGTTTGTGCTTTTTCAATGTCTTCGTTGTCCGACTCTCAAAATAGGGGTAGTAGTTCTCTTGCCCATGAATATGAGTCTTCGCCTGTCAACCCATCATCCTCAGAGGAGGTGGGTTTTTTGTCTCTGGTAGAGGTCTTTCGGAGGCCGGTCAGGATGCCGGTGAGGGTTCCACCTCTAGACAACCCGTAGTTGAGGTGTCGTCTTCATATGGCGGGAACTGCTGGTCCAATCCGCTAGGTCTCGTACCCGGAAGCAAGCGAAACCAAAGCGGGACTAGGTTAGGGATGTCGTTTCTTCGGTCATTGTGGGTCAGCTGGTGGAAATGTTAGCAGAGTTTGCTAGGGTTCCTCCCGGCTACCAAGTTCCATCGTTGGAGGAACGATGTGTTACACCGCCGAATGATTTTGTGGCGTTTTACCTACCTATCTTAGAAAAGGGGGTTGACCTTCTGCTCCACCCTTTCTTCAGCAACGTGTTAAATTCCTACGGACTGTACCCTTTTAATCTGTCGTCGGTGACTTGGTGTCACTTAGTGGGGACGTTCTTGATCTTTATGGATCAAGGACTTAGCCTGCCCTCCGTTTGTGAGTGGCATTATCTTTGTCGTCTCAGCCCTTATCGGCCAGGGTATTATTATGCTACTCGGTGGACTGGTGATAGGCCCCCATTAGTCACAGGTGCACCCGACAACTCTTCGAGGTGGTGGAGCTGATGGTTTTTCTTGGAGATGGATGCAAAGAGTCCGGAGTTTACTCTAATCGAGCACGACACCTTGAGTCGGTTCTTGCTTCTTGGGCTATTTCTTGTGTTGTTTCTTGTTATGTTGGATTCTTACGTGTGGTGTTCATTTGTGCAGGTTTGAAGCGGATAGAACTTACCAAGGTAGAACTCCGGAGGGTGAATAAGGCTTATGAGGCAAATGTGAAGTCGTGGAAGGAAGTGAGAGCAGGGAGGTGTATTTCAGCAAATAGCATTCGTTATCTGGATGGCAGAATCGAGGACTTACCGGCCAAGATGAGGGGCACAAAATTAACTAGGGCGGCACTCTCCGAAGCACTGAAGGTGAAAGAGAGGGCAAAGGCGGAGGTGGCTCAATCGGAGAGGAAGCGGCCCTCCTCGGGGAGACGGGCTGGTTCCCCCCTTCCAAGCGGGTGACGGTCTGAGGAGAGACATGATAGATTTATATACTGAAAGCGTTATGATTGTTATATTATGTACAAGGTCGATTGGTTAATATACTGGGAATCATAAATGTTGTATGTTCATCTCCTGTCTAAATTAACAAACATGTGTCGCAAACGCAATTATCCTCTTATTTCGTCGATAGGGAGATCATATGGTGTGTAGTAGATCACGAAAGATCGTATGGATCGTTTGACCTAGCGAGATATAAATAGTTATCACAGCTGAGACAGTTCCAGGATAAACTGTCGGTGTAGGCTGCAGCATACGCAGTAATAAGCATCTTATCTTGGATGGCTTGGTATGCTGGTGTGGGGCACACATTGATAAGGACCTAAGTAGAGATCGATTCTTTTATCTGACATTAAAAGAATCTAGATCTCTATGGCTTGACGAGATCATAAGCCTAAATGAAGGTACAGAAGTATATGCAGATTGTGTATTACTTTGAGTTGCAGTGAAAGGCTCTAGTTGAGCTTGTATACCTGTATCTTGGGTAATAGCGGTTTGTGTATGACGGTCTGGTACTGGAACTAGTTAACCGCATCCAGTATAGGATGGTCACATTCCCTGAACAGCTCAAAAGGTTCGTTATGCTAAGTCCTGCAGGCTGATAAAGTTCAAGCATAAGTGAAAAGGTTTGAGTGGATTGATTCAGGAATATAAGATACTAATTAATTCAATAGCTTGTCAGAGCTTAAATTAATTAACGAATGTCTGTAACCTTAAATGTGGGGATATACCGAGCCCATGCAACCCGTACCTCAAAACGTGGTAGCAAATAGGTAGGACAGTATTGATTCTCTGGTGGAATGAATCAATATTAATTAATTAATTAATTATATTCTGGGTTGAATATGGGAATTAATTAATTGATAGGCCTTATTTGCTATTTGCATTCCGGTCCCTGGTCTGGCCCATGAAACTCAAGCCCAATAGAAGTCCAGTATTTTCCTATAAATAGGCCTCAGTTCCTCAGATCTCAACACACCACAAGATCATAAGTTGCACACATCAAACCAGGTTTTGGGAGCTGTGGTGATCGACTAAGATCTGAGAACGAGGAGGAAATTCTGCTTCTCAACCGGGCAAGGGATCTGATAGAGAATCTTCACCAGATTTTCAGATCGAGTTGGGATACAGATCAGAAGATCAGATCAGGAGGATTTTTCTTCTCCCTCTCTCCTTGATTTTCGAAAATAACTGTTTTATTTTCTCAAGATTTATTTCCTCAATGTGTTAGGAATTAAATCTTTTTGCGCACTCGTTCTTCAGAGTTCATTAATCCAGGTATTCCGCATAAACCTTCTTATGCATAATAATATAGGAGAATGCTAGGATCATTCATAGGCATAGCAATTTATTTTGATATTCCAATTAATGATCCTTGGCAAACGGACTTCGTGATTCAGTTCACGAATCCCTTCAATTGGTATCAGAGCCAGATTAAATTGATTGGCTCTATCGAAAAAATAATATTGCCTATGAATTGCATGATTATTATTATTGAATGCATGTCATGGATGGTTTTGGATTGAATTGTATGTTTTTCATCCTCGTGGTTCTCGGGTTAATCCGCCCTTTTATATGGATTCATTTTTCACCCACGAGATAAATCCGTGGTTAGATTTAGATTTTAGAATGTAATTAGGATTATTAAATGTAATCTTTTATTTCAAAATTTAAATCTGTAAAACGAAGAACGAAGAACGCGAAGAACACAAAGAACGAAGAACACGAAGAACGAAGGACCGCACGACGGCGCCTGCACGGTGATAACTGCAGTTTAGTGGTTAAGCAAATAAAATTTTTTTACACCCTAAGGTGGTCGATCCCACAGGGAATGTGCAATGAAAAATCCAAAGTACTAGTCATAGTTTTTAGAACATAGATGTTTGAGGAAATAGAAAAAGGATTTGGTTTTGTAAATTAAAGATGACAATGCGATAAAATAAAGGTTTTGAAAATAATTAAAGAAAACACAGATCCTAGGGCAGATAATCTAATCATCAACATGCAATCTCAATCAACTCAGCAATGGGGAAAACATAGATTTTTGTGGATTAAATTCCTTGGTCAGGCAATTAAATCCTAGATTATTAATTAGTGACTATCTCCTCTCGGTCTCAATAACACCAAATTAATCAATCTCATAATTATCTAATTATTCCTATGTAGGTTTCTGCCTTTTGAGACAGAAAACAAACACAATTAATTCTCTCTTCATGTTAATAATTTTCATCTCTCGATCCATCAATTATTAACTATAAACCTAGATCTCAATTCACCTCTCTGTCCTTCTTTTAATCTCGATTATAAAATTAAATCAGAGAATTAAACCATACTATATGAGTTGATATCAATTAGACATGCTTTAGAAAAGAAATCATAACCCTAGAACCTGTTTAGGGTTATAGCCACAAATCATGACTAGAAAATAAAGAAACATTTAATTAATGAACTTACAAATGAAAAGGAACCTTAAATGTCTTGAAAAACTCCAAAACTCAATGTAAAATCCATGGAAAAACTGTATATGTTAGTGCGTAAAAGTTCATATTTATAGAGGGGGGAAAAGACCTAATTTGAGTATTGGGTAAAAATAGCAAAAACTGCCAAAACAGGTCAAAAATAGCCGTTTCGGGCCTCCATGTCGATCGACAGCCTGCCTGTCGATCGACACAACCATCCAGTCGAAATCCAGGTTGAAATTTGTGTCGATTCTTCAAGTTGAGCTTCTATGTCGAGCGACACAAATCCTGTCGATCAACAGGAATGCATGCGTCGATCCCCTTCTGCACAGTCTCACGGTTTTGGCCATAACGTTTGCTCCCGAACTCCGATTGACCCGATTCCAGTTGTGTTGGAAAGCTAATTCAAAGATATTTTTATTTCCATGCTCCAACAGCTCGGATTCCACATGTGGAAGAATTCGTGACTGTTCCTTTGAACATCATCTGCTTTCGGTACGGGTTTCCAATGAATTTGGCCTAAAACCTGCAAAAATCACCCATCAAAGGCATAACACCATCTAAAATAGACTCATGCACAAAAATAAGTAAAAACATAATGTAAAACACTTGAAACAATGGAGAAAAATATAGATAAGTGAGTATAAAAATGAGCTTATCACATGGCAGCAGGCCGTGCACGGCAGTCGCGCGCGGCGAGGGGAACGGCGGCCACGACGGCGGTGCAGCCGCGTGGAAACCCTAGGGTTTCAGCGGCGAGGGGAACACTAGGGTTCGCTTGCGCGCGCGCAACACCCGCCCAGCACTGCGCGCATTCGCCGGCGGCTGGCGAGCGCTCTCCGTGCGGCGGCGGGACCTGGTGGTGTGGTGATGGCTCGGGAGGCGGAGGCCGGTGACGGCGGTCGGTGGTGGCAGCGCGGCCGCAACCAGTGCAAACCCTAGGGTTTGCAGGTGCGCACCAAAGCGCGCGTCTCCTCCGCGCCTCGTGCGTGTTTTCCGGCGAGCCTAGGTGAGCCGACGATGGAGAAGAAGGTGTACGGCGGTTCGGGCAACGGTCGGGACAAGCCGGGGCAGAGGCATGCAAAACGGGCAACGACCGGAGGAGGCGGCATCGCGGGCTGCAACCATGCACGTACGTGCATGGCTGCTGCGCATGCCGGGAGCCCTCACGGCGGTGGCGAGTCGCCGGCGGCGGTGGTTTGCCGGTGGTGGCTCATTGGGCCAAGTTCTCGCGGGCTATTGGGCTTGCAATGTGTGCCTAGGCCCGCGATTTAGTTAACTGGCCCAGTTGTCCAATTTTCTGATAAATCAAATCTTGGAGGCCCAAATTCGGAAAATAAATTCAGGTCTCAGTCCAAGTAGTGGGAGCCCAGTCGAAGATCTGTATTATTAATTTCAACTTGTAATAGTTAGAATTAGTTTTATTTTGTATCATGGGGCCACGAGGACATTTTTTATTTGCTTTATTATCTGTCTTTGAATGATATACGTGTTTAATTTAATTGCGCAACATATAAGCATGTTGTAGATAATAGGAGCACGTTTACTTCTTTTATTTACAGCTTTAAAGCATGTTATGTGATTTATTTTATGTAATTAATTATAACTATAAATTCGGGGTTCATGCTATGCATGATAGAATTTTAGCAATGTTATAATTATGGCTAGATAAAATAATCTATGCAATTGAACCTTATGAACTAAAAAATTACTAAGCTCATAATTTAGTAAGACCTCAACAAAGAGATCCTTTATTGGAAGTGGATAATTTATTAGGTCAACGTCTACATGTGTAGCTTACTTAATTTATTATTCATAAGTTCTAATAGATAGGACTTCTTAAAACAAACATTTAATTTATGTGGGAGTAGCTTGCGTATTGAATTTTCATAAGTTCTCTAGGGATTGAATTAAATGAGACAACCTTAATATAGGGATCGGGTGTGTTCTAATAGATCCTTATATGGGAGGGTTGGCTTTGGTGGTAAGATAACTTAGATGTTATCCAGAGTATAACTCATTTGTGATGTCCCTGCTCAGTAGGATAATATGGTCTTAAGTTAGTCTCCAATTATTAATTCCATTTATCTAAGAACCCGGGCATGGATTGGAATTAAAGGACTGGAATTGAAAGATGCAGTTTGGTTAAGTGTTTTGTTGTAAACGTCAGCATGTGTGGCTTGCAATAGTAATACTTAGGCAAATTGGAGGAATCATTAATATTGCTTTATCATAAGGTTTCAATATTTAATTGTTTCAATAGTTTGCGACTATGTTTTAATTTCTGTTTTAATTTATTGTTTTCAGACATGTCTATTACTCACGTTGTCAATCTCTTAATAACAAACCCTTTAACTGGTCCGAAATTTCCTGAGTGGAAGTTATGCTTCATGGAAATACTCTGCACTGCAAAACATGCCCATATACTTTACATGGACCCTCTAACTCCCAAGTATTGGAACTGTACTGGTTATGAGCGAGTGTTCTATGACAGATGGGTAGCTTCTGATGAGTTTACCCGCAGACTCATCATGAAGAGTCTGTCTAGAGAATTAAAGCTCAAGTACAAGAAGTTCGGAATTGCTGTTGAGATATGGAGGGACCTTGTGAAGGTTTATGGGAAGGTGAGACGAACTGTCAGTTATAATCTTGTAGAGGACCTGGTCTGCAAGAGGATGACTGATGGGAGTTCATTGCTTCTGCACTTTATCAGTATGATGAGAATTATGAGAAAGTACAGAAATAGAGGTGGACAAGTAAGTAAGCGGGCAGAAATAAACATTGTCCTGCACTCTCTCTCTGATTCTTATGATGATTACATCATGTCCCTCGGTACCAGGCGCGAGTTTACTCTTCCTGAGTTACTCTTAGCCCTGATGCGAGAGGAATATGATCTTAGGGCATTGGAATTTGCTCCAACTTTGTCAGCTTTTGACAAGACAGTTGCTGAAGCAAAGGAAATGCTTAAAAGTTAGATGAAGCTGATTTAGCAGAAGATGTCATCAGGCCATGCAAACGCAAGCAAAGTGAAGTAGATTGTCTAGTGCTCGGCACGGGTAGACAAGGTACGTCATGTGTATTTATAACAGAAACATGTTTAGCATCGGTTTCTACCCATTTTGGGGTAGTGGATACTGGAGCTACTGACCATCTTTGCTATACTTTGCAGGGGTTTAGGCCGACAAGGCAGCTGAAGCATGACGAGATTACCATCTCAATGGGCAGCGGAGAGCAAGTCTTAGCAGTAGCCATTGGAGATTTTACTTTATGCTTTGAAAACAATGTTTTGATTTTGAGAGATATTTTATATGTGCCGGTTTTTCGGTGGAACTTAATTTCAGTTTCCAAGTTATTTTGTGATGGATATTCAGTTATTTTTTATAGTGGAGTTTCTATCATTGGTAATAACGGTGTTATTTGTCATGGCAAACTGATTGACTCTCTCTATATCATTGATTGTATGCATAAATCTTCCGTGAATGTTGCAAACTCATCCAATAATAATAATCATTTAAAGAGAAAGTTTTCTTCCGATGAGGATCAAACATATCTATGGCACTTGAGACTAGGTCACATCAATCTAAAGAGGATTAAAAGATTAGCATGCGATGGGCTCTTGGATTCTTTCCAAGTGGTACCGCATCAAATCTGTGAGTCCTGTATAGAAGGAAAGATGATGACCAGGCCTTTTAAGGCAAGTCAGTCTCGAGCAGAGAATGTGTTGGAATTGATCCATTCTGACTTATGTGGACCAATGTCCACGCAAGCTCGTGGAGGTTATGAGTACTTCGCCACATTCATTGACGATTACTCAAGATTCGGATATGTCTATTTGCTTCGCCATAAGTCTGAATGCTTTGAAAAATTCAAAGAGTTTAGGACTGAGGTAGAAAAGAAGCTAGGTAAGTGTTGGGAAATTATTCCTAAAATCTCCCTTAGGATTTATTTGTAAAAAGGTTTTGTTGGATCAAACCTTAGCATATGGTCGATCATTTGCTGAATTCTAGATAGTCTAGCATATCTTGTAAAGTCCTGTATAGGTTATAAATTGAGTTGTAATAGATTAGTCTGCTAGAAGATTTCCTAGCAGATATCGAAGGACAGCGGCTGCTAGAAGACTTGCGCTAGCAGAATGCTAAGGCTTTAGCATTTGCTAACGCTCAGCAAACCTATAATGATGCTAGCAGAACAGACGTCAAAGGATCGGGTGTCAACGGAAACATTCAGCAAACCAAGACAAATAGCAGATCGTTAATGAACATTAGCAGAGCAGAATGTCAAAGGCTGAAGCTATACTGGCGTTCTGACAAAAAGCACACACAAAGGACGAGACTTTCCCGAAGTAGCTCGGAAAGTACAGATCAACATCAAAAAGCGATTGAACAAGTCTTATCACTCTCGGACAAAAGAAACGTTGTGTCTAACGGATATGGAGAATCAAGATTTTAATCTCCACCTATAAAAGGAAGTCCAAAAGAGAGAATCGACTACTACTACTACTGCTTTTAATCACTACAAACATTCGCAAACATTCAAGTGAGAGATTCCTTTGACAAAGCGAACAAAGTAAAAGTAGTCAGTTGAGAGCCGTGATAAAGAGTATTCAAAGCTCTCAACAACCTGAAGTGTCGTTCATTGATTTACTGACACTCCATTGAAGAGATTCTTGATTGCACTCAAGAATCTTCAATCATTGGGATACCTTTATTTTCAGAAAGAATCCAACAGTCGAACACCTGAAAAGGTCTAGACTAAGACGGGCATTTAGCCGTACTCAAGGAAAGTCAGGAAGTGACTATAAAACTTCCAAATCAGGCAAGGCAGGAGTTTCGAAGGTGTGCCCTTGACTCAGCCGAACCAGCATCTGAGGAGTTCAGGTTATCGGAGGATAGCTGTCAAGTAGCCAGGCCGAAATCTCACTGCCTACTTAACTATAAAAGGCGAATCCTTGTAATCTGTATACTTACTTAGTGAATTCTTAGTGTGTCGGCTAAGGAGTGGACGTAGATCTTTTTGGATCGAACCACTTTAAATACTGTGTTCTTTTACTGTTACATTGCTCATACGATTTAAAACCTAGCAATCATATTGCTAGTGTATAACTGTGAAGAAACCTTAATCTATCTCTGAGCTTAACTAATCTTGAAAGAAAAACAAAAAGTGTAAGTGACGATTAATTATTCCGCTGCATTTTTTGTTTCTGTCTAAGCACGACGACTCTGATATTTAAGGACCAACGGTAAGACTATCAAGACACTACGATCAGATCGTGGTGGAGAATACCTCAGTAACGAGTTCTTGCAGTACTTGTAAGAGAATGGGATTACATCCCAGTGGACTGCACCAGGAACCCCTCAACAAAATGGTGTAGCGGAAAGAAGAAATAGAACTCTCTTGGAAATGGTCAGGTCGATGATGAGTTATGCAAGCTTGCCGATTTCGTTTTGGGGATATGTCTTGGAGACAGCGGCCTATTTGCTTAACCTGGTACCTTCTAAATCAGTTCCTAAAACACCTCTGGAACTCTGGTATGGGCGAAAGCCAAGTTTGAACAGAGTGAGGGTGTGGGGTTGTCCAGCATATGTGCTGACAAAGGAACCTGATAAGTTAGAAAGTAGGTGTAAGCTGATGCTGTTTGTAGGATCCCAGGCAAACGAAAGGTGGTTATTTCTATTGTCCTGAGAATCAGAAAGTCGTTGTCAGTACCAACGCGAGATTCTTGGAGAACGAATATGTAAGAAACCACAGATCCAAGAGTGAAATTGTCCTCCACGAGTTTGAGGACAAAGAAGCAATTCCATCAGGAAAGCCCAGTGTAATGGTAAATCCACCTACAATAGGTGAGGCTATACCAACACTGCCACTAATGCAAGGTATTTGACCAACGCGTACTGTGCCAACTACTGACACGGTTCAGATGCCTCGTCGCAGTGGAAGGGTTATCTACCAACCCAAAAGGTACATGTTCGTGGGAGAGTCTTCTAACTTAATCCCGGAAAATGGACTGGATGATACCGATCCCTGGACATATGACGAGGAGGTATCTGATAAAGATGCAGACAAATGGTTGATCGCCATGGATCCCGAAATAGAATCCATTACGACTATGGATGTGTTGGTCCTGAAATATCAGAGTCGTCGTGTTGAAAACTTTACACGAAATGCAGCGGAATAGATTAAAGTCTCTTGCACTTATCGTTG